>JALMQS010000063.1:1624698-1817567 GCA_024734495.1 Forficula auricularia | reverse complement strand
TGATGAGGTTGAGACTAGCCTCTCGAAATAGGGATCACGTCATTTCAAGCCCATTCAATATACCCTATTGAAATATCTTTCAATATATATTTAAATGTGAGAATATAAAAAATAAATAAAATAATTTAAATATTCGATTGTCCAAGAGGACAGAGGAAAGCTATTTTCATATTAATAATATTTAATTGAAATTATTTATTATTTTATTATAAAAGCACGACCTGTTGTGAATATACTATTAATTGAAATTGATTAACTAAGATCACTTTCTCGAAGTTTCTCTCAAGACAATCGGTCGGTATTGAAATCTCATATATTGATATATATATCTCATATATAATATATTGAATTTTAAGGATTATTTTTCTGATTATTATATATTCACTAAAAATTACTGGTATTGTCTACAGCTTTGAAATAAATTAATCTTTTTAGATATTCAAATTTAATATGCCTATATATGTTAAAATTCAAATATTCTAATAAAAACTATTTGATATAAAAGATAAAAGAAAATATTTCATAGATAGCAAATTTCAATATATTTAATTGAATATCTGATGAGGAAAAAATTAAACACTTTTGCCATTTCAAGTCGACTCGGTGCCCCAGTGAAGAAAATGAATGTTTTCATAAGATTTCATTTAAATTAGAAAATTCTAAATTAATATACTATTTTCTTATATTCGAATATAGCCTCTCGAAATAGGGATCACGTCATTTCATCAAGCCCATTCAATATACTCTATCTTTCAATATATATTTAAATGTGAGAATGTCTTCACATAAATTAAATCGATAAAATAAGGTCATTTTCTTTTTCATTTATATTCTTTTATTCTGTTTTATGGTGAGGTTAAGACTAGCCTCTCGAAATAGAGATCACGTCATTTCAAGCACATTCAATATACCCTATTGAAATATATTTCAATATATATTTAAATGTGAGTATATTTAATATAATAAATAAATAACATAATTTAAATATTCGATTGCCCAAGACTGAGAGGACAGAGGAAAGCTATTTTCATATTAATAATATTTAATTGAAATTATTTATTATTGTATTATGTTGAAAATTTCAGGACCATTAGCCTAACCTCACATGCCTCCAAAATCCTAACCAAAATAATCCAGAGAAGAATAGAACAAAGAGTTGAAGAAAATCTGGGGGAAGACCAGTTCGGCTTTAGAAGAAACAGAGGCACCCGAGAAGCAATTCTCTCTCTTAGACTAATAATAGAAAGGGCTTTTATCAGGGAAGAATCTGTCTACATCGGATTCATAGACCTAGAAAAAGCATTCGATAATGTCAATTGGGAAATTATGTTTAAAATATTAAAACAGGCGGGAATAAAATTCAGAGAGAGAAGACTAATCTACAATCTATATCAAAACCAGACGGCAATTATAAATATTGGTGATGAACACAGAGAAGCCAAAATAAAAAAAGGTGTAAGACAAGGATGTGTGCTGTCACCCATGATTTTCAACTTATACATAGAAGAAGCGATTAAAGAATTCAAAGACAAAATTGATACAGGTATAGAAATCCAAGGTCAAAAGATCGCTATGTTAAGATTTGCCGATGACATTGCCCTTCTAGGAAGCAATAAAAAAGAATTAGAGGACGCCTTGAATGGAATTAACCAAATCCTAATAGAAGAAATCAAAATGAAAATAAACAAGAATAAAACCAAGGTCCTAGTATGTACAAAAAAAGAACAAACGAGACAGGAATGCATCAAAATTAACCAAGAAAACCTAGAAGGAGTTAAGGAATTCCGCTACCTAGGAAGTAAAATAACATGGGATGGGAGGAGCAAAAACGAAATTAAATCAAAAATTGCCCAAGCAAAAATGGGGTTTAATACAAAACAAAAACTACTATGCTCCTCCTCAATCAGCTTAGCAAACAGGAAGTTGCTATTGAAGACATATGTATGGAGCATAGCCATGTACGGGTGTGAAACCTGGACAATTAGAGAAAGAGGAGAGAAAGAGATTAGAGGCTTTCGAAATGTGGTGCTACAGAAGAATGATGAATATCAAATGGATGGATAAAATTACAAATGAAGAAGTTCTTGGAAGAATCGGAGAAAGAAGAACCTTGTGGAAGAGTCTGAAGAAGAGAAGAGGTCAGATGATGGGGCACACACTGAGACATGGGGGACTGCTTAGGGATATCTTGGAGGGGGAGGTGGGAAAGAAAAGGGGAAGGGGAAGAACCAGATTAGAATATTTCAACCAAATAATTGGGGATATGGGATGCCAGACATTTAGAGAGGTTAAACAGCTGGCGGGGGACAGAGTCAGTGGAGACGGATTGTTGCATCAAACCAGTCTTAGGACTGTATACTCAATGATGATGATGTATTATGTTATTATAAAAGCACGACGTGTTGTGAATTTACTATTAATTGAAATAGATTTAATAAGATCGCTTTCTCGAAGTTTCTATCAAGACAATCGGTCGGTATTGATATCTCATAAATAGAATTTTAAGAATGATTTTTCTGATTATTATAAATTCACCCAAAATTACTGGTTCCATCTACAGTTTTGAAATAAATTAATCTTTTCAGATCTTCAAATTTAATATGCCTAAATAAATATAGGACTACTGCACTGAGAATGGCGACAAGGACTCGCTCTAGGGGCTTGGGACTCCGAAACCAATTATTATTTTAGCAGTATCGACGAATAAATAATTATATTATTAAATAAATAATGCCTTAGAAGAATGTCATTCAAAAAGAAAATTAAAGATCTTAAATCATTTATGTAAATGTCACGATTGATTGTTTTATTATAAGATGAGAATTCAATGGTAAAAGGGGCATCGAAAAAGTTATTATACCACCCTTTTTGACTTTAATATTTTTTTCCAGACTATAACTTTGATTTGTATATGGCATCCTTGCAATGCCTTAGCGCTTAAGGAATTAGATCATTCAATCCGTGTTTTTATTTATTTTTAGTAATGTTCCTTCATAAGATTCTAATGAAAGAATCGCTCATCCGCACATTTATTAAATAATTAAAAAAATTTAAATTTATTTACCCTAAGGGGCTATTCTAGAAAAGGCACAGCACTTTATTATTTTTCTAGACTATAACTGTATGTTTTTTGTCAATGTATTTTTATTCTAATTTAAATAGGGACAATCAAACTTTAAATTGGAGGAAAAGTGAAAATTTATATTCAATTATTATTATCATTTTCGTCCATAATTTTTATTAATTTGAAAGTTTATATTAGGAAAATAAGGACAAGTTTTTATGTGTGACTTTTTATTTATCCACCAACATTTCGTCGACTTTGCCGACTTCTTCAGGGCTTCCGTAGTCATGTCACACATTCGTCTAAATGTTCTTATTACCTTCGATATTACCTAGAAAATTTAGACGAATGTATGACATGACTATTTGAAGCTGAAAAGTCGGCAAAGTCGAAGGAAACCGTTGGTGGATAAGTAAAAAAGTCACACACAAAACTTGTCCTCATATTTTCCTAATACTAAACTTTCAAATTTATGTTCAGTTTTTCCTCTGGTTACATTTTTTCATCTTTTTTATACCTCTTCAAAATGTGGCAGATCTTTATGTCCCACCCTGTATAAGTGGATACGCTCGGCAGTCGCAAGCCCGCCGGGCTGGCTTCAATGTAGATATTGTATTCAACCAAAAATTTTCAATAATTTTTTTTTTGCTTATTTGTGATTAGAAATATCTGAATCGTGGAGAAAATTTTCTATTTTTTATAAGCCTCAACGATGATTCTCTCTGATTTTTTATCAAACTGGTTCCAACAGTTTTTAAGAAATTCGGAAAAAAAGAAACTTTAACAAAAATCAATTTTTTTCTGCACGATTATAATATAAATAAAATAATATATCTTCTATGATGGATAATAGAAATAAAACTATATAAATAAACGAGAGGGCAAGTGTAAGGTGAAGTCAGATAGTTTTAAATCACACCAGATTTTTTCAAATATATATATATTTTTCCTTTCTTTAAGTGTTACTTTACCATACAGGGTATGGTCAAGTATTGTAATCGTGCATGAAAAAAGTGGGTATTTTTCCTTCTTTTTTTCGAAAATATCTCAAAAACGGCTGAAACTATTTTAATTAAAAAAATTGAGCGAAACCATGGCATTTCGCTCTACAAAAAAGCTCTAATAAATGAACATCGAAAAAATTATATTTTTCGAGATAATAATTGTTTTGTCAAAATGTCTGTTAGCCTGGTTGTCTGTTAGTTAGTTAGCGTGTGCGTTACCAAATTTTTGTGGACGAGCTAGCTCAAAAACTAGTGTGAATATCGAAACCAAATTTCACAGGTAGTTTTGGTCCATTGAGATTAAGAGCTGATTAGATTTTGGTGCATATCGACCCAAAATTAAGGGTGGTGGAGGGGGGTTAAAAATTAAAAATCTAGGCCATTTGAGCAAACTCAACCAAATTTTGTATACATAATCAGTGGGACCCCAGAAGTCTAAAAATGCAAAAACTAACTGCCCAAAATGGGGGGGGGAGGTCAAAAAATGAAAATCTTGGCAATTTACCAAACCTCAACCAAATTTTGTATACATAATCAGTGGGACCCCAGAAGTCTAAAAATGCAAAAACTAACCCCCACCCCTACATGATTATAAATAATTTTAGGGGCCAGGTTGTATGGTAAAGTCAAGTGGATGGCCACATCAGAACACGTCAGCTTATGTTGTATTTATTTGTCGATTTTAAATAAAAATTATTTTAGAAAATTTATCTTGATTTGACCTTGGGAGATTTAGTTTTATTCGATATGTAATTACAAATATAAATAAATAATATATATGCATATAAGATTATTTCTTGATGGAATTAAAAAAAAGAGTATCGTCAGTAAGGGCCGAATTTCCATTACAGAATTCATTTTGAACAAATTATCATATTAATTATTATATCTCATGTAAAATATAACTTCTTCAATAATAATAATTATAATTTCTAAAAAAATCATTTTACGGTATTTACCATAAGTTTTTTAGTAGTTGTGTAGATCTGATGTATGGGCTCAAATTTTTTTTTAGACCCATTTAAGAGAAATTTTGAAAGAATTAAAAAAGTACTTGAATAAATTAATAGATTAAAGTAATCTAATCTCTTCCTTATATTTTAAAAACAACTTTTAAATTATACAAATTTCATAATTATGTATTGTTTGATATGTCTAGCAGAAAAAGTAAATAAAATATATAATATATACATAAACACACGTTTTCTAAAAACCACATTTTTCAAGTCAGATGGCCTTGAAAGATCTGTAAAAATTATCATCTTCGAGTTTTTTCATAATAACATTTCATTTATTTTCGTTTCTAATTGTTATGTAATGAAAATAACAACTTAAAAAATAGTTTTGATAATGATAAAATTTGTAAAAGTATTTTTTTTTTTTTTTTTTTTAATTTAATTTTTGAATGAATCTCTTCGGATAGTAATAATTGAGAAAATAAGTTCCTGATACTTTAACATTTTGGAATCTGAAAACTTTCTAATCTCAAAATGTTTCGAATTATAAAAGTTTTCTAATCCCAAAATTTTAGATAGAGGCCTAATTTTGAAAAAAATTAATTTTGGAATTGATATGCGCAACCCCAATTTTAAACTAGAATAAGCTGACGTGTTCTGATGTGGCCATCCACTTGACTTTACCATACAACCTGGCCCCTCATACATTTAATATTTAATAAAATTATTTATAATCATGTAGGGGAGGGGGGTTAGTTTTTGCATTTTTAGACTCCTGGGGGACCTCTGATTATGTATACAAAAATTTGGTTGAGTTTGGTACAAGAACCTATATTTTCATTTTTTTGACCCACCCATTTTGGGCGGTTAGTCTGCATTTTTAGATTACTGTGTGCCCACCGATTATGTATACAAAATTTGGTTGAGTTTAATACAAGAGTCTAGATTTTCATTTTTTGACCCTAACCCCCTCCCCATTTTGGGCAGTTAGTTTTTGCATTTTTAGACTATCTGTGGTCCCACTGATTATGTATACAAATTTGGTTGAGTTTGCTCAAATGGCCTAGATTTTTAATTTTTAACCCCCCCCCCTCCGCCCCCCTTAATTTTGGGTCGATATGCACCAAAATCTAATCAGCTCTTAATCTCAATGGACCAAAACTACGTGTGAAATTTGTTTTCGATATTCACACTAGTTTTTGAGCTAGCTCGTCCACAAAATTTGGTAACGTACAGACTAACTAACAGACAAACTAACAGACATTTTGACAAAACAATTATTATCTCGAAAAATATAATTTTTTCGATGTTCACTTATTAGAAGCTTTTTTATAGAGCGAAATGCCATGGTTTCGCTCAATTTTTTTAATCAAAATAGTTTCAGCCGTTTTTGAGATATTTCGAAAAAAAAAGAACGAAAAAAAACAGCTTTTTTCATGCACGATTACAATACTTGACCATACCGTGTATGGTAAAGTAAAAATTTAATTAACAAAAGGTCAGATATCTTTAACCGACTTTGAAAAAAGGAGGAGGTTATCAATTCAACGGAATGTCTGTTGTTTTTTTTGTGTTTGAACATTTATTTCTCTTTACCATGTGGACCGATTTCGATGATTTTTTTTGCATTGGGTTCAGTCTAGTTCCCGATTGGTCCCGTTTAAATTTCATTGGTATTGGACCTTTTTTGTTATGTATGTTTACGCATAACTTCTTTGTTTATGGACCGATTTCAATGATTCTTCTTTTATTGAAAAGGAGGTACCTTAGGGGTGGTTCCATATTAATTTAGTCAAGTTCTGATGATATGATCAATGACAAAATAACGGAAATCTCCAATTCTCATGTGCAAATAATCGAAATTATAATAAATAAAATCTTAAAAAAAAAAATCTTAAAACGTTCATCTAAAACCCGCTAACGTTTCGAGATAATTTCTCTAAATTGGATTTTATTGTAAACTTCTGATTCCTTCGCCCGAATCTTTCTCTTACGAGACGCTTGCAAGGTATAGAGCCATGCCTGGCCGGTGTTCCAAGGCGGGTGCTGGGCAGGGGGGATAGGGGGGACTTATCCCCCTGCGCCCTTTGCCAAAGTGGCTTTTTGCCCCTATACTAAAATCCGTGAAAAAATCTAATAAACAAAAACAATTAAAATTTGTTTTAATGTAGTCAACAAAACCAAAATTAAATTATTTACTCGCGGAATGAATAATATTAATATCCTTATAGAAGAACATATTGGCATATGAATCTAGCTAGTTATTTTTACAGATAAATAATTTTTGAAATATTTTTGAAATTAATGTTTTAAAGAGAAAAATATATGTTAATATATAATTCTATTTTTTGAACCCCCCCCCAAATTCAGACCCAACATCCAGAAAAAATAATAACTCTCTTTTTTAATATAGGTTCATTTTATAGTACATTTCTTTTTCTTATTTTCAGGTGTATGACCACATCAATTTATTTATTACATGTTCATTTTACAATATATTTCATTTTTTCTTGTTTTTTTTTAGTTTCAATTTTTAACCCCCCCACCCCTTAATTTTAGGGTCCGATTTCAACCAAAATCTAATCAGATCTTAATCTCAATGCATCAAAATTTTAGGTGAAATTTAGGTTTGATATTCACACTAGTTTTTGAGCTACTATGGAGCGTAGGTACATAAAATTTGGTAACCTACTAACAAACTAACAGAGTTTGAAAAAACAATCAATACCTATGTATTTTTAACCGACTTCAAAAAAGGAGGAGGTTCTCTATTCGACTGATTTTTTTTTTTTTTTTTTTTTGGTGTCTATGTTACCTCATATCTCCGCCAATTGTGAACCGATTTTGAAAAAAATTGCATTGGGTTCAGTCTAGCTTCCGATTGGTCCCGTTTTTTTTCATTGGTATTGGACTTTTTTGTTAAGTTCGTTCAGGCTTAACTTCTTTGTTTATGAGCCGATTTCGATGATTCTTTTTTTATTGGAAAGAAGAGGGTATCTTAGGGATAGTGCCATATTAATTTGGTCAAGTTCTGATGATATGATCACTATTAATAACATCACTAAAAAGAGAAAAATAAAAATAATTTTTAAGAAAAAAATAAAACCGACTTCAAAAAATTAAATGCAACAAATAAAATACACTAAAAGGTATAAAATAATTATTATCTTATTTAGTTACAACTAAACGACGAAATATTAACATGAAATTACTTTTTGTAGTCGGTGCCAAACAAACTATACCTATAAGCGAGCGTACCCGCCAAACGTACTAAGAATACGTAAGATCCGTCAGAGTGCGATTCATAAAAGGTATATGTTTGGCACCGACTTCAAAAAGTAATTTCATGTTAATATTTTGTCGTTTAGTTGTAACTAAATAAGATAATAATTATTTTATACCTTTTAGTGTATTTTATTTGTTGCATTTAATTTTTTGAAGTCGGTTTTATTTTTTACTTAAATTTTTTTTTTTTATTCTGCTGTAAACCTGTAAAGCGCTGGACAAAGGTGTAAAACAATAACAGCTAAAGAAATGCCGGTGTTTCGAAAATTGCTACGAATATCTTGAATTGAATTAGTGTATTTTATTTGTTGCATTTAATTTTTTTGAAGTCGGTTTTATTTTATTTTTTTAAATAAATTTGTAGTAAAAATATGCCAAATTTTGAATATTTTTGAAGCCAGGTTAGTGTAAAAAGTGAAGCTAGATTTTGAAAAATTTTCCGATTACTGTCAGACCCCCCAGCGCCCCATCACCCTTCTTTGTCCCCCACCCTTCAGAGGTACCCTAGCCCGGCCCTGCCAGTGTTCATTGTGTGCGCCGCACGCAGGCGGCCAAATTGCCAGGGATATTATAACAATTTTTTCTATGTAATACTAGATACAACTTGTTCATCTCTTACCACTCGATTTCAATCTCTGTCATATTTTGAAGCAAACATTTGGACTTATATAGAAATTTATTGATATGGAACATGAGAAAATAAAAAAAAAGTTGTTACGATCTCCATAATAAATTTAAAAGATGGTGAATCATGTGATATAGTGAAGAATTATACGAAGAATTGATTTCTTTGAGAATTATAAAAGATAAAAAGCAGCCCGAAGAACTAATAAAATATTTATATAAACATGGCTTGGAAAATTCTTTCCCAAATGTGTAGCTAGAAGTTTAAAAATTTTACTAACAAAACCCATATCTGTTGCATCTGGAGAGCGAAGTTTTTCGAACCTAATAAAAAATAAGCTGATGTGTTCTGATGTGGCCATCTGACTTGACTTTACCATACAACCTGGCCCCTCACTTATATTTAATAAAATTATTTATATTTATGTAGGGGGGTAGTTTTTACATTTTTAGACTCCTGGGGGCCCACTGATTATGTATACAAAATTTGGTTGAGTTTGGTATAAGGGCCTAGATTTTCATTTTATGACCATACACCCTCCCCCCCATTTTGGGCTGTTTGTTTTTGCATTTTTAGACTTCTGAGGGTCCATGTCCATTATGTATAGAAAATTTGGTTGAGTTTGCTCAAATGACCTAGATTTTTAATTTTTAACCCCCCACCCCCTTAATTTTGGGTCGATATGCCAAAATCTAATAAGTTCTTAATCTCAATGGACCAAAACTACATGAGAAATTTGGTTTCGATATTCAGACTAGTTTTTGAGCTAGCTCGTCCACAAAAACTTGGTAACGCACAGACTAACGGACAACCAGACAACCAGACAGACAAACAGACATTTTGACAAAACAATTATTATCTCTAAAAATATAATTTTTTCGATGTTCACTTATTAGAGCTTTTTTGTAGAGCGAAATGCCATGGTTTCGCTCAATTTTTTTAATCAAGATTGTTTCAGCTGTTTTTGAGATATTTCGAAAAAAAAAGAAGGAAAAAACCCTTTTTCATGCACGATTACAATACTTGACCATACCCTGTATGGTAAAGTAATATCTGAGATCATCAATGACTCAAGAACGCCTTTTTCACTTTTCTCAATTGAAAATGCAATTGCTGATTCCGCAAATATTCATGAGGCGATTGATGAATATGCTACGCGAAAATCGCGTAGAATTAATTTTTGATTTTACATTATAATATACATATTTATTAATAATAATAAAAATCAAACATGGGAACTTGATTCATAAGTTTAATTTTCTAATTAAATTGCACACAGGCGGGCATATACTTACCCACGGCCCTGGCAAGGTATTATAATATCATAAGTTGCTAAAAATAATTTTTAGAAAAATAACCGACTTCAAAAAAATTAAATGTAACAACTAAAATAATAAGAACTCAAAAATAAAATAAAATCCACTAAAAGATATAAAATAATTATCTTATTTAGTTAGTTACAACTAAACGATGAAATTGTTATATGAAATCACTTTTTGAAGTCGGTGCCAAATAAACTATATAAATGCGAGCTTGAGATGTTGTCTTCATTACCCACCAAACGTACTGTACGGTTGTATTGCGGTTGGTAAACTCTTTTTAACCGTTGGCAAAGGGGTAAAAGGCTGGGATGGCCAATCAGATGAAAGTGCCTGCCAATCAGATGACAGGCACTTTCATCTGATTGGCCATCTAACCTTTTACTTCATAGCGGTTAAAAAGAGTTTACGGATTATCGGATTAAAATCTATACACGTGACACGTGACACTTGATAAGTACATAAATTAAAAAAAAAAAATCGTTTGTGCCATTTTTGAGAGAAAAAAAAAACGAAAAATCTTTCATATAAATGTCCACTTCCTGTGTTCTGATTTCAAGCAAAATCTTGCTCTACCCCTTCTAGCCTATATCGATCTTAAGTTTCGAATTTCGTAGCTCTAAGATTTATGGCTGCGAAACGCAGGGGGGTACATTCTTACGTACGTAAACATCAACTTCCGGTACTTCTATTTTAGCCAAAATCTTGTGGTATAATACTTCTTGTGGCCTCTGTAGATTAAGTTTCAAATTTCAAGGCTTTGCGACTTTCCGAAGACGAGATATAAACGATTAAAATATTTATTTTGCGACATGACTAATTTACACCCACTTCCGGATTAAAATTTATACACGACTAATAACTCATGGGTCTTGGTAAGTACACCTATTTTTAGCGAAATCGTTAGAGCCGTTTTTGTGAAACCGATTCTATATATACATATATATATATACACGAATTGCTCGTTTAATATAATAAGATATTTATTTATTTGCATTAAGCAGATTAGAAAAATGTTCTTATTATAAAATTTTAGAGAAAAATAATTTTCAGTAACTATCTATATCGGCGCAAGATCACGGAAAATTTCATCGTGGCTCCAACATTATTTTATCTATATTTTTATTTATATTCAATAATTTTTTAAAGAGTTAGGTGTCGGTTCAAGGTGAAACATTTTTAATAAAAAGTAAGTAAAATATTTTCAAGGTAGAGAGGTTTCACAAAATAAAACAAAAATATGTTTTAGAAATGTTAACTCCTGATGATGGGTTCCTAACCCGAAATATATATATCGAGATAAAACACAAAACATATATTTCTTTTATTTGGTGAAACCTACCTTGAAAAAAATTTTTACTAATTTTTATTTAAATTCAAGGTGATTTCATCTCCAGGACAATCTGTTCCATTATCTTTTTTCCAAATATTTATTTGTTTATATAGTTACCCTTTCTTAAAGCAACTATTTTTACTTTACCATACAGGATATGGTCAAGTATTGTAATCGTGCATAAAAAAAATGTTTTTTTCCTTCTTTTTTCGAAATATCTCAAAAAGCCTGAAAGTATTTTGATTAAAAAAATTGAGCGAAACCATGGCATTCCCCTCTTAAAAAAGCTCTAATAAGTGAAGATTGAAAAAAATTACATTTTTCCAGATAATAATTGTTTTGTCAAAATGTCTGTTAGTCTGTTAGTCTGTGCTTTGCCAAATTTTTGTGGACGAGCTAGATCAAAAACTAGTGTGAATATCGAAACCAAATTTCACACGTAGTTTTGGTCCATTATGATTAAGAGCTGATTAGATTTTGGTCCATATTGACTCAAAATTAAGGGGGGTGGAGGGGGATTAAAAATTAAAAATCTAGGCTATTTGAGCAAACTCAACCAAATTTTATATACATAATCAGTGGGACCCCAGAAGTCTAAAAATGCAAAAACTAACTGCCCAAAATGGAGGGGTGGGGGTGTAGATTAAAAAAATGAAAATCTAGGCCCTTCTACCAAACTCAACCAAATTTTGTATACATAATCAGTGGAACCCTAGAAGTCTAAAAATGCAAAAACTAACCGCCCAAAATGAGGGGCGGGGGGGTGTATGGTCAAAAATGGAAATCTAGGCCCGTGTACCAAACTCAACCAAATTTTGTATACATAATCAGTGGGACCCTAGAAGTCTAAAAATGCAAAAACTAACCCCCCAAAATGGGGGGCGGGGGGGGGTGTATGGTCAAAAATGAAAATCTAGGCCCGTGTACTAAAGTCAACCAAATTTTGTATACATAATCAGTGGGCTCCCAGGAGTATAAAAATGCAAAAACTAACCCCCCTCTCCTACATGATTATAAATAATTTTATTAAATATTAAATATAAGTGAGGGGCCAGGTTGTATGGTTAAATCAAGTGGATGGCCACATCAGAACACGTCAGCTTATTTTTTTCAAATTTCCATTGATAAAAGGAGAAATTCTCCCCGAAATGTTTGGATTTCAGTTTGAAAATTATTTTTCTTTATAAAAGATTTGTATTTATTTATACACTAAACAATCAACAACATTTTTTCACTATATTTATTTTCAATTTAATAAAAAATATGTGAATAAAATATTTTATGAAATTCTCTCTCGCTTTGCTAATTGATTTCAATTGGTGGGAAATTGATTTTGTGATGTATATCTCATCAAGATGCAGGGAGTCTGCCAAGTTGAACTTGAATTTAAGCAACTCTTAATTGAAAAGATTTTGTTTTGGCGAGAGTAGTAGAGTTATTGCTTCATAAAGAGAAATCAAAGAGGTTGTCCTCTGTTTGATGCAATATGCAAATAAACATATACATATATATATCTACTCTTATTAAACAAGCAAAAATTGTATTTATATATGTAAATTTGAAATTAAAATATAACCCTAATACATATATATATTTGTATCTTTGTTCTATTTTGTAATGGCAATCTCGGGGTTTTTAAACAAGTTTTCTCTTTTACTTTTGTACCCAGACAGACAATGGCTTGAGCTTATTCATTGTTCTCAAAGGCCTTGAAGAAGTATTGTTATTGTGGTTTTTAACATAAAGTGTTCTCTCTAAACGTTAGAATTATTAATAAATGTTTTATAATTGTTTTTATAAAAGAACTTTCTTTATTTAATAGAATAAAAAATAATCAAGAATTTATTTAAAAATATAATAAAAATAAGCAGGTCTCAATTTTCTGAAAAAATAACACATTTTGATAGGTTTTATTTATTAACAATTGGATTAATAAAAATGATTCATGTGGTTGAATCAAAACTAAATAATTGACTGTTCAAATAAGCAAAAACTAAACCCAAGCAAAAACTCGGTCTTCCAGGTATATGTACTTATATACACAAGATCTGTGGGCTACTAAAGGCTAGAAATGCAAAAACTGAAGAAATTCATTCGGAAGATACTCGCCCAAAACGAACCCTGGACAACGAGGCTAAGACCACGTAGACCACCCGCTCCCTCTCTTGAAAATGGATCCAAAAGGAGAGCCGAAACGTCGAGAAAAACTCTCAAACCCACGCGGAGAAACCCGAAAAATCTCTAATGACATAGAACCCATACGTGGAAACCTCAATGGACATATATATATTAGGATGGTCCTTATTTTGGGTATTTTCGAATTTTTATGCTGGTATATGGCTCATATGGTTCGAAATAAATAAAAAAAAATATCTTCCAAGTTTCAAGTCCCTATCTCAATTTTAACCTGTGCCTCAGAGCTATGCAAGTTTCCCATCTAAATATCATGGGATTTTTGGCATTGAAAGATCAATTTTTTATTCCAGACAAAGTACTATTTCATAAAATTTGAATCTCTTTAAACTTTACCCTTTTAATAGTAGATATCCTTTAGAGTTTTTTCAGATTTTTAGTTATTATAATTTTGGAGTTAAAGCTAGATAAAATACTGCCATGTCTTAGTGTCAGTAAGTTATAGACTCCAAAATTGTAATAACTACAAATCTATAAAAATTCTGAAGGGTAGCTACTATTATAGAGATAAAATCTACAGAGTTTCAATTTTTTTAAATCATTGCTTTGGCCCGAATAAAAAAAGTGATCGTTCAATGCCAAAAACCCATGTTATTTAGATGAGAATCTTACATCGCTCTGAGGCACAGGTAAATTGAGACTAGGAAGCTTGAAACTTGGGAATATTTTTTTTATTTGGCCGAACCATATGAGCCTCTACCAGCGTAAAAATTCGAAAACACCCAAAATAAGGAACCGCCTAATATAAATATACCTATAATTACATACAAATATTTTAATAAAATCAATTTTTGAAATGTTTATTAAAATACCAAACAATTCGGGAGAATTTCTCCCTTTATCATAATGGAATTTAAATAACACAGGAATTATTTAACGGGTTATAGTGGTGTTTCACAAAGTGGAAATAAAATTAAAAAAATTAAAAAATCTTTTAAATTATTTTGGAGATTTTTTTATTTATCTCTATACATATTTCGGGCTATGAACCCTTCATCAGGAGGTTTAACAAAAAACTGAATATGAATAAAAAAAAAATCTCCAAAATAATTTAAAAGAGTTTTTAATTTTTTAATTTTATTTCCACTTTGTGAAACACCACTATAACCCGTTAAATAATTCCTTTGTTTAATATGTTTCACTATAAACAACACCGCTTTCCCTAAACTTTATTGAATTTAAATAAATTTGAAAAAATAAAAGCTATTTTAAAATTAAATGAATATAAAGCAACACTAAACACATAATTGTTTTGAAAATTAGACGATGATACAGATTATCTTAAAGATTAAATTAGCTAGAATAAAAATAAAAAATATAATTATTTACGAAAATTTATTTTTCTCTAATAATGTTTGATAAATATTAGAAAAACAGTCCAAATCTTCAATTAATTAATAATCAAATAACCTGGGGCAGAATTTTGACTTTTCTAATTCAAAATTTTAGATGAGAGAGCGAAATTTAGAAAAATTTAATTTTAGAAATGATAGAAAAATTGAAACAAAAAAATTAAATTAGAAAGTCAGATATATGGACTGTTTTTCTAATATTTCATAAAAAAATTTCAATATAAATATAATATAATATATGTATAATTGTTTGATAGAGACTATTGTTTCGAAACTTTGACCTTCATCATAAGTATTTTAATTAAAAATTAAATGAAGGTCAATCGCTTTGAAACTATAGTCTCTAGGAAATTAATTATACCAATATATATTAATATTTTAATTGAAGTGTAATGGAAGGCAGCCCAGAGGTAGTGAGAAGAAAAAATTAACACATATAAAATAAGGTGTAATTTATTGGAATCCTTCCTTCTTTCCTTTCAAACCGACGTTTCGGAGGATTCTTCCCTCCTTCTTCAGGGTTTCAAAGGGTCAATGAATGAAACAAATAAAATGTTTCCTTCTTCTCTCCACAGTAGTGTTTAAAGCTTTCTTCTTTTTTAGCAAAGGCATAGAAAAACAATTTTTTTCCTTCTCCTTTTCTTAATTAGATAGGGAAGAATCCTCCGAAACGTTGGTTTGGAAGGAAAGGAGGAAGGATTGCAATAAATTACACCTTATTTGATATATGTTAATTTTTTCTTTCCCCACTACCTCTGGGCTGCCTTCCATTACCTTCAATTAAAATTTCTACCAGTCCGTCTCTCTCCAGAGAAAATTTCGTTGCAAAAAAATAAATTAATATATTTATAGTGAATTTTTTTTATAACTATTAGAAAAACAGTTTATATCTGACGATTTTTTATTTGAATTTTTGTTGTTTGTTTCGATCATTTCTAAAATTAACATTTTTTTCTAAATTTCTCTCTTTATCTAAAATTTTGAATTAGTGAAATAAAGGGATAAATTCTTCCGAAACTTGTGTGGTATTTCAATAAACTTTTGAAGATTTTTTTAATGAAATTGAGTGCTAGAAGGGGCGCGCACCAGGAAGAGGCTGCATCTGCCCCTATGGATCTCAAAAGACCCTTGTACTACCGAAGAGAAGAGGAAATTTTCCATTCGAAAGAGTGGAGGCCTAGGGGAAAGATTGTTCCCGCGACACTCCTACTTTACAAGCCCTTCCTTTATTTATTTATTACAACTTTTAGCCTTCGAAATCAGATGTTTCATTTTGGCCATCATTTATATAGATTGAACATTATATTTACAATTTTGATAATGAAGAAAGAAAGAAAAAAAAAGAAAAAATAAGGAAAAAAATTAAAATAATAATATTTAGATATAGTCTTATAATTATTACAAGTTAGAATTAGTTAAATAGTTATAAAGAACGGAATTACAATAATCAAATAGTCTTACAATTTAATAATAAAACTTGAGCAAGATGCAAGGTAGGTTTCACAAAAAAGAAATAAAACAAAAATTGAGTTTTGAATTCGATATAATTTGGGGGTGAGCCCATCATCAGGAGTCAAAGTAAACTGATTATACAATGGAACAATTTTACAAATAACAATTTTTTTTTTTAATATTTTTTGAAATGTATGTGGTGAGGGGAAAGTATTACAATTATTACAAGTTATTTTTACAAGAGTTAGTTAAATATGAATATTATTATTAATATTTAAGAATTTGAAAATATTAAAATAAATATCACTGTTCAATAAATAGTTTAAATTGAGAGGGCGAGGAAAATTCTTCTCAATCATCCACTCCTCAAAATGCCTTTATTTCAATCGGATTAAAAATTTGACTCAACTAATAACTCATGATACTTGATAAATACACTAATTTTTTTAAAAAAATCATTAGAGTCGTTTTTGAAAAAATCAAAAAAAAAAACGAAAAATCTTTCATGTAAATGTCCACTTTCGGTTTTCCAATTTCAATTGACTGATTTATTGCGCCACGCAGAGGGGGCAGCCCTTTACAAAAAGAAAACAGATTTTTTTACAGATTCGAGCGCAACTTCTCATCAGCCGTCCAAACAATAATGCCAGATGTTGTGGCTATTTGTGATCAAAGTACATTTATGGGCGCCTATGACAACTCCAGAACCGAGGCCAGAGTGTTGGGAGCGCAAAAAGCGCCCCACAACTGTGCAATGCTATTAATAAAATAAACAAATAAACACTAGAAACAAAAAAAACAAAACAAAAAATATATATAAATAAAATTTAACATTAAATGCTAAAAAATTCTTATTATTAGTTTAAAATGGACTGGCCACTGCAAAAGGTCATCTGTCGAAGATGGCCAGCCCAGCAATGCACAAAAGCTTGATGTACTCCTTCTACCCTATATCGAGTTTAAGTTTCAAATTTCGTAGCTCTGAGACTTATGTTTGCGAAACGCAGGGGGTACATTCTTACGTACGTAAATATCAACTTCCGGGTTTTCCATTTGAGCCAAAATGTTGTGATACCTCTTGTAGCTTCTAAATAGCTTAAGTTTCAAATTCCAAGGCTCTTTCCGACTTCTCTGCGACTTTCCGAAGACGAGATATGAACGATTAATATATTTATTTTGCGACATGACTAATTTACACCCCCTTCCTTTATTTCAATCGGATTATAATTTATACACGACTAATAACTCATGAGACTTGAAAAGTACACCAATTTTTAGCAAAATCGTTAAAGCCGTTTTCGAGAACCCGGTTCTATATATGTATACAAGAATTGCTCATTTAATAATATAAGATATATATATATTGTAATTGGTATGTGCAAAGTGCCAAGAAAATTGTATTGTTAGTAGTGGGTTAAAATTAAATCAAAAATAAAATTTGAACATGACAAGGCAAGGGAGAAATCAGGTTAATTAAAAGTATTATTTTTTTCCTTAAAGGGAATTTATCATTTATTATTTATTACCCAATTGATCATTAAAGACTCATAATCGAATAATCGAAAATATATTTATTTTATAGACTTTCTTTATAGAAAATCAAAAATAAAATGATAATAGCTTTCACGATTTTGCAATAATATTAAATTAATAATTAAATTGATGACATTTTTTAACAGCTTTCACGTTTTTGCAATAATATTAAATTAATAATTAAATTGATGATATTTTTATTAACACCTTTCACGTTTTTGCTATAATATTAAATTTATAATTAAATTCGTGATATTTTTTTAATAAATTTAAAAAATACCCGAACATAAAATTATTTCCAAATAGACATTAATAATTTCACACAGGGAAATTTAATATGGATAATGACTCATTTACTTTTTTTTTTAAGTTTCTTTAGAAGATAGAAATTACTTGAAAATGTTCGTTCTTGAATCCTGTTTATTTTTCGTACATCAACTTCCGGTTCTCAAAAACGACGATTTTTTTAAAAATTGGTGTACTTAACAAGTGTGGGATTCTACCAGCAGCAAATATCAATAACCCAGAACCACGTGCGTTTAAACTACAAATGCTTTTACCGTCCAAAATGCACTCACAATGGCGCACGATTCAGGCTTCATCGCCCGCCAAACGCTTCTTACACACACCCGAGTACTTTCCCCTCCTTCGCCAAACCCTTCTCCCCACTACTTCCCACTACTCTCCCTCTAGACCAGCTAGTCTCTGATTGGCTGTGAGAGTAGTCGGCTTGCATACAAGAGAGGGGGCAACCCATTTTGGTATTAAGGTCCCAGGAGCCGCTGGATTCAAACAGTTCTACATCACACCTCAGCATATACACATCGAGAGTTCTAGTTAAGTTCATCAGTTCTTCATCAGTTTTCTCAGTCACCTCTCAGCAGGACTCAGTCAGCAGCCAGCTTCAAGCAGTATCAAGGAACATTTTCAAGCTTCTATTCAAGGTCAGTATCCACTCTGTATTCACTCAGAGCAGACCTCTGATCAGAACAATGACCTCAAAGCTCGCCACGATACCCCGACCCACGGATTATATAGAGTTTATTGGTGGGTCGATTTTTTTGCACCGCGCAGGGTATGTACATATATGTTTATTTGCATCAAGCAGAGGACAACCTCATTGTATTTCTTTGTTAAAAAGCAATGTTCAGTTTCTCGTAAAAATAATTTTAGAAAAAAAAACCGACTTCAAATTTTTTTTTTTTTTATTTATTTAATGTCACCGGGAACAAAGCCCATTTAGACAGCACATAAGTAGAGTGTTAGTAGGGTTAGTGAGGGAGCCGAGTTTTCAGCCGGTAGAAATTTTTATTTGCCAGCTAGGATCGAACCCCGGACCCCCACTCCAACATCGTCATAATCGATCGATGCCGAAGCGAGGTCAGCGCGTTAGCTGACTGAGCTACCTGACTCCCCTCAAAAAAATTAAATGCAACAAAAAACTAATAAGTACTCAAAAATCAAATAAAATTCACTAAAAGGTATAAAATAATTATCTAATTTAGTTAGAACTAAACAATGAAATTATTACATGAAATCACTTTTTGAAGTCGGTGTTGAGTTCTTATTATTTTATTTGTTGCATTTAATTTTTTTAAAGTCGTTTTTTTTCTAAAAATTATTTTTATTTTTCTCTTTTTAGTGATGTTAAGAATAGCGACTTATGATAATACCTTGAATGCATCTCCTAAGAGATAGATTCGGGCGAAGGAATCAGAAATTGATAATAAAATTCAATTCATAAATAGAAAAATTATTTCGAAACATTAGCGAGTTTTAAATGAATGTTTATGATTGTTTTGTTTTTTTTTATTAAAGATTTTATTTAATATAATTTCGATTATTTCCTCATAAGAATTGGATATTTCCGTTATTTTGTCATTGATCATATCATCAGATTAATATGGGACCACCCCTAAGGTACGAAGGTACCCCCTTTCTAATAAAAGAAGAATTATTGAAATCGGTCCATAAACAAAGAAGTTATGCGTGAACCTATATAACTAAAAAGGTCCAATACCAATGAAATTTAAACGGGACCAATCGGAGACTATACTGATCCCAAGGCAAAAAAATCATCGAAATTGGTCCATGTGATAAAGAGATATAAATGTTCAAACACAAAAAAAAAACAGACATTCCGTTGAATTGATAACTTCCTCCTTTTTTTCAAAGTCAGTTAAAGATATCTGACCTTTTGTTAATTAAATTTTTCTAGTTTAATATTGGGGTAGGGGGTTGCGCATATCAATTTCGAAATTAATATTTTTTCAAAATTCGGCTTTTTATCTAAAATTTTGGGATTAGAATAGTTTTCTAATTCCAAAATATTAAAGTTTCAAGACCTTATTTTCTCATCAAATTTTAACAGTACCAATCGGGAACTAGACTGAACCCAATGCAAAAAAATCATCGAAATCGCTCCACACGTGGTAAAGAGAAATAAATGTTCAAACACACAAAAAAAAAACAGACATTCCGTTGAATTGATAACTTCCTCCTTTTTTTCAAAATCAGTTAAAGATATCTGACTTTTTGTTTAAAATTGGGGTGGGGGTTTTGCATATCAATTTCAAAATTCGGCTCTTTATCAAAAATTTTGGCATTAGAATAGTTTTCTAATTCCAAAATATTAAAGTTTCAGGACCTTATTTTCTCATCAAATTTAAACAGGACCAATCGGGAACTAGACTGAACCCAATGCAAAAAAAAATCATCGAAATCGGTCCACAATTGGCGAAGAAATCGAATAACATAGATAGAAAAAAAATTCAATCGAATTGATAACCTCCTCCTTTTTTGAAGTCGGTTAAAAATGCACATGTTGCGGAGTATTTTGTTTTTGAGGAAGTGATCGAAAACGAATGTGTATTGGAATGGAAGGAAGAAGGAGTCGGCCGAGCAATAAAACGTGGAGGCCCTGGAATTGGTATTTTCGAAAAGAACCTTGACAGCATTGACAGAATGCCCCGTCGCCGACGGAGCCACATGGCATGGCGCCTGGCAACCTTAAAGCTTGGTGTTTACTGCGCAGCAGCAGCCGAGGGCCAGCTTGCCAGCTTAGCCAGCCAGCCAATGCGCATTTGCCTGAGCATAAGCACTCTGCTCACGTCGCCTATATCGTCTGGTCCCTGCTAGCAAAGCACTTGCTCTCCTCCCTGCCTGCCTGCCTATCACGTAATTCGACTCATCATCATCATCATCCACTTCTTCTTTTTGCTTCTCCATTGTTTCTCGATATCTAATCGCTTTGTTCTTTCATGAAGTACATCGATCTTGGCAGATAATTCATCATTCTCCAATTTTTAACTCTTTTTGTTTTGTTTCTTTTGTAGTTATTTTCTAACCAACGAACGATTAAGTTGATAACGAATATCTCACAATGTCCGCTTCTCCAATTGCTAGACAAGCCACTCAATGTCAAAGTATTCCTACCAAAAAAGTGGTGATTAATGACGCTTCTCAAATGCCCAGCGATTATTCTACAACCCCCGGAGGAACTTTGTATTCGACAACCCCTGGCGGTAAATATATTTCCATTGATTTATTACATTATTTTTTCACATATTAAATGTTGTTTGTAAATAAACATATATATATACATGTATATATAACCGAATATAAATATGTATATGTATATATAATTTATTTGTTCGATACTATAATTTCGATGGTTTGACCTTCATCATCAGTCTTTTAATTAGAAATATTTTATCTGTTATATCAAATACCCGATTGGGTGTAAATTCGCTTTGTCGTAATAGCAAATACGTACAAAACAAAGGAATTGGGTATTTAAACGCATGAGAAATAACAGATAAAATATAACTAATTAAAAGGACTGATGATGAAGGTCAAACTACTCTCGAACAAATAATTTTGTTTAAATCACATAGAATTAATTATAACTATTTATCGAACACAAACAACAAATAAAACAATATAACTACGATCGGAGAATAAGCCGATCGAATCGTCGGAGTTATATTATATTATGCCTATTTATTTATTTTTTTTGTTCTTTGACTCTGGCAACTTCTTGTCTACTTATTTATTGATCTTTTTTTTAAATTATTTATTATTACTTAATTTAACTACAATTTCATCAAACCCAGTGAAATATTCTATTTATTTTTTATTTTATTCATTTATTTATTTGTTTTTCCCAGTGTATTTATTTATTTATTTTAAGGGCCTCCACATCTCCCCTTATAGCCCTCCGATCCTCCCACTCAGGATCCGGTTGAGTGGCTCAGGGTGTGGCCACAGCAGAACGGTGTGAAACCTTAGTATGCTGCGACCAAGAATAAAATAATAATAATAACAAAAAAAGGGAATACCGCATGTCGTCCAAACAATATAAATAAATAAATACACTGGGAAGAATAAATAAATAATAAAATAAATAAAACAAAAAATCAATAGTTAGAATATGTCACTGGGTTTGAAGAAATTGTTGTTAAATTATTTAAAAATAAATAATTTAAAAAACAGATAAATAAATAAGTAGACAGGAAGTTGCTGTAGTCAAGGAATAAAAAAAATAAATAAATAGGCAGGAAACCGCCATAGTCGAGAAAATTTGTTTTTATTATTTGGACGACATGCGGTATTCCTTTTTGTTTTTTATTATTTTCTTCTTGGCAGCATACTAAGGTTTCCCACCGTTCTGCTGTGGCCACACCCTGGACTCTGGATCCTGAGTGGAAGATCGGAAGGCTATAAGAGGAGATGTGGAGGCCCTTAAAAAAAAATATTTGTTATTTCTGTTCAATAAACAGTTATAATTAATTAATTATGTATGATTTAAACAAAATTTCACCCTTTAATAAAATTAATCACAAAAAACAGCTATTATATATATAAACATTATCTAACATTTTATTAACCTTTTTTTTCAGGAACTCGAATTGTCTATGAAAGAAATTTTTTAATGGGTCTGAGAAATTCGCCGCTTTCTAGAACCCCACCAAAAAATTTGAGTAGTTTTCCTCCTAGTGTTTTGAGAACTGATGTTGGAAACAAGGGATCAAACAGCACTTCTCAGACTAAAGGTACATTTTTTAAATTTTTTTTAATTTTCATATAAAATTATTAATTTTGTTTACTTATATATTTTGTTTATTTATTACAGCTTCTGAAGCACTGATTGAAGAACCTCAAGATCAATTTCAAATGGAAATCTAATTTTATATATACATATATATGTATGTATCAGTGGCGGATTATGACTTTTCAAACATGATGCTGTCCAAAAAAAACCCTTCATTTTTGTAAATTATATTTTATTCGCTTATTTTTGCAAATTTCATCCATTACAGCATCATAGAATTTTTCGTTATTTTTTAAATTTAACATTAAAATTTTTATGACAATAAAATATTCTAAATGTTTAGAAATTTTTGGGATGCTCCGCATCCATAGACCGCACGCCACTGGTATGTACATATATAATATGGGATTGCCAAAGGGAAGTGCAAATTCATACAATTTTTATTCTAATCTAGTGCCATTTAATGGATTTTTTATTTTATTCATTCTTGAATTTTTGTATATATAAAAGATATAAATATATATACATTATATTAAGTATATATATAAACATATCTATTCATATTTTACCAAATTTATTTCCATATTATTCTTTTATATTTTTGATTTACCAATAAATTTTGATGAATGTATGTATTTGGTTTATTTATTTATTCCCATTGAATTCCATTGATATTATTGAAAATCTTTAGATTTATGTTATGTACTCTAATAATAAGATTGGAGTAATTTTTGGAGACGGACTGATAAGTGAAATTGACTGGATATTGATGAGGAAGTCCAAAAAAAGAAGATAATTTATACCGAGGGGTGAACCGCGACCTAAAATCGTGTACACCTACTTCCACTTCCACTTTCATTTCCAAGTAGAAGACAAAAGATGACAATAGATTATCCAATGAATTCCAAAGTAATTCCAAAGACGGTGTACACCTAATTCCAATCGCGGTTCACCCCTCGATTTATACTATCCTTTTTTTTTATTCATAAACCGACGTTTCGAAGGCTATTCCCTCCTTCAGGGTTTTGAAAAGTCAGTGAAGGAAATCCAATGCGACATTCCCCTCTGTCTCTTCTTTCAGTGGCAGTAACAATAATAATATATTGTATTTCATTCTCAGCAGAATTATAATGTAGTACATTACTACACAATAATTCTGCTGAGAATTATTGTTACTGCCACTGAAAGAGAGACATCAGAGGGGAATGTCGCATTGGATTTCCTTCACTGACTTTTCAAAACCCTGAAGAATGAAGGAATAGCCTCCGAAACGTCGGTTTATGAATAAAAATTAACTTCTTTTTTTTCATCAATATCCACTCAATACTTGGAGTAATTTTTGGAGACGGGCTGATAAGTGAAATAAGTGGATATCGATGAGGCAGTCCAAAAAAGAAGAAGATACTTTACACTATCTTTTTATTCATAAAACCGACGTTTCGGAGGCTATTCCCTCATTCTTCGGGGTTTTGAAAAGTCAGTGATTGGATTGGATTGGATTTCCGTCACTGACTTTTCAAAACCCTGAAGAAGGAGGAATAGCCTTCGAAACGTCGGTTTATGAATAAAAATATAGTGTAAATTAACTTATTTTTTTGGACTGACTCATCAATATCCACTCAATACTCTAATAATTTTTAAAACAAATTAAATTTAGTATTTTTGACGAATGTTGTTACTCATTCACTCAGAAGACGTTTTGTTTCCTAATTCTAGAACCATTATCAAGTAATTATAAAGCCAAGTACGTGCCCATGATTTGAGCTAAGGGGGGCAGCTCATATTAGTTTCGACGAAAAGGGGGTGCGAGTTCGAAATAAATGAATAAAATAGAAATAAGTATAAAAGTTTAATATTATAAATTATATTAAAAAGACGCCGATATGAATTAGGGGAAATATTTTTACATAATTTTATAATTTTCTCATTAATATATCAAAGAATAATTAACATATTAACGAGAATTGCTTTTGATCGCGTTTTTGAAACAAGATATATATATGGCAAGACTACTGCTGGTTGAGGCTATTGGAGTCTACTGAAATCTTAAGTCTGGACCAAGAGAGAATGAAAAAGATATGATCCAGCATCATTTCCCGTTTAGCCCGCATGACGCTTTTTATATCAAACACTGATATGGATCACCAAATTGATATGTATTCAATCCCCCAGTCCAGCGCGCTCGATCTGTTAACACGTGTGTTAGGTGTTTGCCATCAATTAATCATAAGTTTACTGTATTCGATTCGAACGCGAATCGAATGCAGGTGATTTTTGTCAGATATTAAGTGAAAATAATATCCGAATTTATATATTTCTAACTTGAAATAATGAATTCAAATAATTTTCTCATTAATATATCAAAGAATAATTAACATATTAATAGAATTATTCTCGTTAATATGTTAATTATTCTTTGAAATATTAATGAGAAAATTATAAAATTAATTAAGTAAGTTCGCAGGCACTTGGACAGGTTTTTAAGGTGTAAATCAAAAAATTGTCTATTGATTCTTGCGACGTTTCGCCAGCTTTATTCTGGCTTCATCAGGCTTCTCAATGAATATGATTAATATTAATATATAACAAATCTGCATCGATTGTAATTATTTCTCTCTTTTCTGTTTAGAAGAATTTTTTGATTTACACCTTAAAAACCTGTCCAAGTGCCTGCGAACTTACTTAATTAATTTTATAATTTTCTCATTAATATGCCCGCATGCGAACTTAATTAATTAAATAATATGGACGCTATGGACCTTAATAATTATAAAATTATTTAACTTCATTATTTAAAGTTAGAAATATATAAATTCGGATATTATTTTCACTTAATATCTGACAAAAATCACCTTCATTCGATTCGCGATCGAATCAAATACAGGAAACTTATTATTTATTTATACATGTTCTATTTTTCATTTACCAACATAATAGACTTTATTTCTTCTTCTTGGAGGGGGGGGCAGGTGCCCCCCTCAGCCTAGCTTGGCACGTCCAAGTATAAAGCCTCTTTTAAAAACAATGATATGAATGAAAAGGATTCGTCAAAATGATTTTATCACAAGTGGTTTTATTTGAAACTAGCTTTAAACATAAAACATATTATTTTATTAGATAGGGTACTATAAATGTTTTAAATTAGAAATTTGGTGTTTGATCAGGCTCTTGAAAAACCTTGGAAACAGGTGGAATGTCTTCGTTAGGAAAAAGAAATACAAGATTTACTTATAGACTAACCATTTATTCTCCAGAAAAACTTTTGAGACGTTTCGGCGGATATTCTCACGCCATCCTCAGTCTACAAAGGAAACATTATCTTAATTACAGTCAAGGAATTTAACAATCACATGTCATTTTTAAGATACAAAGAGACAAAATAAGAAAAAGAAAAGAAAACTCACACTGGTTTTTCATAATATAGTACAATTTCTGAATAAAAAATTGTACTATATTATGAAAAAACAGAGTGAGTTTTCTTTTTCTTTTGTTTTCTTATTTTGTCCCTTTGTATCTTGAAAATGACATGATTGTTAAATTTCTTGACTGTAATTAAGATTATGTTTCCCTTGTAGACTCTGAGGATGGCGTGAGAATATCCGCCGAAACGTCTCAAAATTTTTCAGGAGAATAAATGGTTAGACTATAAGGAAATCTTGTATTTCTTTTGCTAACAACGAAGACATTCCACCTGTTTCAAGGTTTTCAAACACCAAATTTCTAATACTATTTTATATTACCCAAGAACATGGGCGTAGTTAGAGGTGGGGCAAGGTGGGCAGTGCCCCCTACAACACTCTTTGCCCCCCTAGGAAAATCGAAACTCAATTATTCGGAGACATCACTGATGTATTTCTCATTAAATTATTTCGTTACTTCCAAAATTTGTCAATTCTACTAAAAAGTTAGTTGATCTCTAATCGGATTACCGAAATTGAAACCTTGTGGTAGCTAATAGGCTGGCCGGCTGCCCCCTAGGAAAACTCCCTAACTACGCCAATGCCCAAGAAATTAAAAAAAATTGATTATGACAATTTAAAAATAAAATAATTTTATTGATTCATTTATTCTTTAATTTAATAGTTTTCAAAAAATGTGAATTTCCTATTGAAAAATATTATTTAAACTAATAGATATTTTTTATTCTATCATTTATTCATAGATTAATATAAAAGGCTTTGTTCTTTGTACTATATTGAATGCTTAAATTATTATCAATTGCTTTGTTTATTATTTATCTTGGAAAGCTATAGAATTTTCATAAACAACGAGATTACTCATAGGCTGATTGGGTCAACTGCTGCCACTTGTTGAAATCGATTAAGAATGTTTTACGTTTTTTGTGGCAAAAGGGTAAGAGGGTCATTCTGTCGAGAACTATACATTTAATATTAATTTTAGTTTAGACATTTGAGCCCTTATTTCTGGATCTATTATCAAAAGTTTTTTTTTTTTTTTTTCTAATGATATTTCTACAAGAAGAAGTTGCACTATAATGGTACAACCTCTTTAGTCCGGGGTGGACCCTTTGAAAAGAAAAATAATTTCAGGGATTGGGTCGTAGTTAAAGGTATTTATGGATGCGGGTCTTTGAAGATTGAAGTTATATATGTAACCAGAAAGCAAGTTACAGTCTCCAGGAGTCATGGACATGGCCGCAGAGGGGCGATTAGGGTGTTAACCCCCCCCCCCCGAAATGTTGAGGTAAACATCGAAATTTCACAGGATAAAATAAAAGTTCAATACAAATTTAATGAAAAAAAACACTCTGATAAAAAAATCAATCTGGGCACAGGGCGGTCATGTCTCTTACTCCTAGGAGTATATCCATATTCCCCTAAACCCTCGATGCGTAGCTAAACCCGCCCCCCCGAAATTTTTCAGGCTACGACTCTGCTACAAGTCAGGAATAAATGAATTGCCTAATGCTTTTGTTCGGTGAGTATCTAATTTAATCGCGATGGGATGATGAATGTTTGAAAATCGTGTATTTCGCGGAAATGAAGCTCTAGGAGAATAATTGATTTTATCTCGTCTTGAGACTTGTGATATTTATCAACATTATATATATAATCGGTTTCTCGAAAACGGCTCTAACGATTTCGCTAAAAATTGGTGAACTTATGAATCTCATGAGTTATTAGTCGTGTATAAATTTTAATCCTATTGAAATAAAGGAAGGGGGTGTAAATTAGTCATGTCGCAAAACAAATTTTTAATCGTTCATATCTCGTCTTCGATAAGTCGCAGGGCCATGAAATTTGAAACTTAAGCTATTTAGAGGCAACAAGTTACCGAGCATCGCTCGGTGCTCCAGGCACTTATTATTATACCTATTCAGAAAAAAAGTTTTCTTTGAGACGAGAGTTTCAAGCGCTAAATATAAATTTCTAAAATTCACTCTACGATAAAAAGTAGGATAAAACAAAAGCAGAAAAATATATGAAAACTATTAATATATAATTTCCGAGGGTGAACCGCGATTGGAATTAGGTGTACACCGTCTTTGGAATTACTTTGGAATTCATTACATAATCTATTGTCTTCTACTTGGAAATGAAAGTGGAAGTGGAAGTAGGTGTACACGATTTTAGGTCGCGGTTCACCCCTCAATAATTTCCTTTTAAGTTCATGGTCTCATTTGATTTTTTCATTTTTTTTTTTTTTTATTTTACGAACAAAATAAAACATTATAAAACAAAACTACTCTAAATCCAATTTCGGAGATAAATTATTATTGTTAAGTTAAGTTTTTATTTCTTATACAGAATTACAGATTAATAGACATTTGATAATGAATAAGTACATATATTTTTCTTATGTTTTTTTTTTTTTTTTAGTTTTTCATCTCGACTGTTTCTTTCATTTTCTGTTTCTATCTTCAGGCGGCTAGCTTGTCATTTCCCCTCCTCGCCGACCCCTCTCCTATATTCCTGTTCACAGTTGACATCGTATTTGGCCACGTTGAACTCTACGTATGAATTTAAGTTTTGACATTTATTTTTAATATTTTTTTTTTTTTTTATCCTAAAATCGAATATATTGTGAGTATATTTTGATTACCTAATAATTTATGATTTATTTTTCAATTTATAATTTTATTTTAATTAAATTTATATTAACTATTTGAATTTGAAGCGATATTCGTGCCGGACATTGGGGTTGTTTGTTCAATCTTTCCATTTCTCATTCTAGCTCTTAACTGCCGATCGAAAATGAAGATTAAAGAGATAGATAGGACGGTGAACCTGGCCTGGTCTCCAGCCACCAATTCTTCTCTCCTGATAGCTGCTGGAACGGCAGCTCAGCAGCTCGATGCCTCTTTTAATACTTCTTCCGCGTTGGAAGTGTTTGCTTTGAACCTTTCCGACCCGACCCTTGACATGGAGCTGAAAAGCTCCTATCCAAGTGATTACAGGTAAACGATACTTGGAATTTACTCGGTACGCCCAGCAAGCTAAGCCAAGTATTGAATTCAACCAAAAATTTTATTATTATTATGTTAAAAAATGTCTGCAACTTGGAGAAAAATCTTTTTTTTCTGTCTGGATGTTTATATGTGTGTCTAGATTCAGATACTCACAATAACTTAAAATAAACTGCAACGGATAGTTGCTAAACTTTATCCAAAGTAACCGAATGTTTTCTACATTTGATTCGATCACGAATCAACTGTAGGGAATTTTTGTCAAATATTGAGTGAAAATAATATTTGAACTTATATATTTCTAACTTGAAATAATGATTTTAAATAAATTTATATATCAATGAGAATTGTTTCGACCGGGCTTATTTGAAAAAGATATTTTATCACGAGACCACTGCGGATTATGCTATTGAACTCTGTGGAGTCTTAAATCTGGACCGAGAGAGTGGATCACATATTTTTTCTCTCTTGGTCCAGATTTAAGACTCCACAGACTTCAATAGCATAATCCGCAGTGGTCTCGTGATAAAATATCTTTTTCAAATAAGCCCGGTCGAAACAATTCTCATTGATATATAAATTTATTTATCCAAAGTGATTTGAAATATCAATATTTTTATTCCTTTATTATTAATCATATATCACTGGCTATTTACAGTCCATGTTTAAAATAAAATAATAAAGAATTAAAAAAAGTATTATCTTTCTCTAGAGTAAAGTACTTTAAAATATAATTTTACTAAAGACTTTATTTAACCTTTTTTGTGGTCCCCAAGATCCTTAATTAGCATATTAATTTTCATCAAAATTGGTCAAATTATTTTCAAGATATTTAGAAAAAAACTAAAAAAGTACTGAAATAAAGTACTAATGTTTGCGGGCCGATATGTACCAAAAACTAATCAGCGCATTTTGTTAAAATAATGATAGGTTTTCAATTTCATTTCAATCGGTTTCACGATGTGGAAAAAATCGTGGACGAAAAAAACGATAAAATGCATAATACATACATCAGCACGCACTTCCTGAAAAAATCGCACTTTTTGGCCTCTCGACGAGACCCCATGTAATTTTTGGAAAAACTGTCACGTGCTAAAATTCAACGTAATTGAATACTACAATTTGCGACTTTAATTGAGACCCTGGGTTCCGTAGTCTTTACCTGAGGACCCTTTGAAGTCGCGTTTACCGCGGGACAGATTAAAATACTTTACCCATGCTTCGCATTGGATAAAGTAAAAATGAAAAGTCGTAGAAACTACTTTCTTGTGCTAAATTTTTCTATTTCTAATCCGGAAAACTTATTAGATTTTCAGATTTCTAAGTTTAGAACTTCTCGTTCAAAAATGCAGAAAATATAATTGTTTGAATGATTTTATTGAGATTTTAAGTCGATTTATTTATAAGTGCCTGGAGCACCGAGCGATGCGATTTATAAAAATTCTCCTATTCTCAGCAAAAAACTTCAATTTAACGATTAAAATATTTATTTTGCGACATGACTAATTTACACCCCCTTCCTTTATTTCAATCGGATTAAAATTTATACACGACTAATAACTCATGAGACTTGATAAGTTCACCAATTTTTAGCAAAATCGTTATAGCGGGTTATATTTGGGGGGAGTAAGGTTCGGGAGGTGGGGGTCCAGGGGTCGTCATGGTTACCAATTTAAATGAAATTATATATATATATATATATATATATATATATATATACAATTATATATATACAATTAAGGTTTTGTCTGTACATTGGAGTGGTGGAGTTGGTGGAACTGGAAAATAATAACAACCACAGCTTTCTCATTAGATAAATATAACTTATCCTTATCTCTAAATTAAAGTATGATATCTTGTATTTTCAATATTAAAAACATATTATTTGAAATAAACTTTTTGAGTTAGAAAATCCTGTAAAGGGGAAAATGGCATTCTTATAAAATTTCAGAAATGGTTCATTGGAAGAAAAGGGTTGAGATTGAGAACCTCTGCTTTAGAGCTAAGGGATTGTAAGGATGCCAAATACAAGACTAGATCTTTTTCAGACTAGTAGAGATTAATTTCTTGATTTCTATTATTCTAGGAATAGCATTTTGACTCTAGGAAAGAAAATATTAAATTCAAATTAATATCAAATTGAGATAATTATCATTTAAAATTACTAATTCACAGCAACTGTAAACAACGTATCGAGTCTTAAAAAAGTTCCATTTTTTCTTCCAATTTTAATTTAAAATTTGTGGACAAATTGAAAACTCAACGCTCTCTCCAAATTTTGGTGATTAGGCAATTTGTTCGTCAACTAACGGTTTAGTTTAGAAAGCTAAAACTTGTCACAAAAAGTATAACTTATTAATATAAAATTGTGTCAAATTTCAGCTCATTAGATTTAATCGTTCAAGAACTTCCCATTTAATGGTTGGATTTTTTTCTCCTTGCATTTTTCATTCTGAAATTCTAGTTCTTCGTTTTGATGCTAATTTTTGAGAGCTATCTTTCTACGACCTCTGTTTTTTTTTGACATATCGCTGTTGTCAAATTTCGGACTGACAGACATAAAAAAAATCTAATGCTTGAAAATTATTTTCTACACGTTTCAGACATTCCTAAGCTCGAATAAGCAAAAAATAAAAATGATTCATCATCTCAGATTAGCTCGGCTGGTGTACCTACTGTTTGAAATTAGTTATATTATATTTATTCGTAAAGAAATCACGAAGGATTGTCTTCTGCTTAACCCCAGCTTTTATGGATAATTTTTATTATTATACAAATCAGAAGACTTGTATTCAGGCCGTCCGGTAATTAAATCCGATTGCCAAAAAATAATCCGATCCAACGGCTACTCTTTGAGGTGGACCATCTGACACATAAAACACTCTAAATACGTAGTAGACATATTGAAAAAAATGTATTGATTTTTTAATGTATATAAATATAAAACAATCTAGAAACAACTTTTAAGGAGTTAGGTGTTGGTTCTAGGTGAAACATTATATATATAATAGTCCAGATTAATTTGTAGCAACACTGACGTAATGCTGCCGACAGGGGGCGCTGATGCCGTCGGTATATTTGTGTTTTGAGTCGAGATAAGTCGAGGCAAATTTGAAATATAATTGTAATTTTAACTCGAATTTTGAAATGAAAGACTCCAATTGATTTTAAATTAAGAAACACTAAATATATTGATAATTATTCCCCCCCCCCCCCCTTCACCACTCAAAAATTAAATATTCAATTCGCTTTTCTTTGCGGGCAGAAGAAGAAATTAATCACATCTTATTTGATTTATATTTTATATATTATTTGTTTATTTTTTAATAATTTGCCACTTTTTTATAATTTTTAAAAAATCTAAATTATGTTATTCTTATTTGTTGATTTTTACAAAATTGAACGACTTAAGACACGCATGCCCATATGAGTTTATCATGGCAATACTGCAGGGAGCAGCCTGTCATACAAACAACACCTAATCTCTTTTAAATATTTGGAGCCTTATATCGATTATCGATCCCAAATTTAAAAAAAATGATATAATATAATTCTCCTCCTCACACGATTCCACTTATTTAAATAAATCTATTTCCACACAAAAAATATCACAATGCTGTAGATTATAGAAAAAAAAATATTTCCATATCTAGAGCCTCATTTCTGTACCTGTGTCAGGACGAAAATGAGGCGAAACTTTTAAGAGACTATGTAATTTCGGGAGTTTACAGGTATACATTTGGAGTGTGGTTTTTTAAGAGGAATAAAATTTTTGGACCGAGACGCCGTTCGCCAGGTCACCGGTCCGGAGGGCCGAGCTTCGAGGGCGTGCCTTCGGCACGCCCTCGAAGCTCGTTTTAATATAATATTAAAACTTGAGCAAGATACGAGGTAGGTTTCACAAGGTGGTTTTGTGAAACCTACCTCACTTCTTACTCAAGTTTTATTATTATGCAATCTAGAAACGTTTATTAAAAATTTTCCATTTATCAATAGAAATTTGAAAAAATATTTGCTTTAAAAAAGAATGATAAGCATAACTATAAACTATAAATTTGAAAAGAAAGATGTTTGCTTTAAATAGGAATGATAAGCAACTATGAACAAATAGATATTTTGATAATGAACAATGATTCATAGATTATTTTGGACAATAGAATACCTTAAATATTTACTAATAATTAATTGAAAGAAATAGAAGGCAGGGCTAGTGAGGAAAGAAAAAATTAACACATATCCAAATAAGATGTAATTTATTGGATTCTTTCCTCCTTTCCTTTCAAACCGACGTTTCGGAGGATTCTTACCTCCTTCTTCAGGATTGCAAGGGGGTTAACGTAACCCTGAAGAAGGAGGGAAGAATCCTCCGAAACGTCGGTTTGAAAGGAATTCTATAAATTACACCTTATTTGGATATGTAATAATTTTTCTTTCCTCACAACCCCTGGGCTGCCTTCCATTACTTTCAATTCAAAGTTCTACCAGTCCGTCTCTTTCCAGAGAAAATTTCGTGCAAATTTACTAATAATTATTTCCTCCAAAAATTAAAAGAAAAAAGAAAATATTAGAAAAAGATCCATATCTGTCCTTTTGTTTAAATTTATTTGCTTTATCATTCTTTTTTAAAGCAACTATTTTTTCAAAAATTTCCATTACTTAATAAAGTGAGAATTTCTCTTGAAATAAATGCAATTTTAATAAACGTTTCTAGATTGTTCTATAAAAGATTTATGGTATATTTATTAAATTAGGGAACGAAGAAAAGATTTTATATTATAGACAAAAGGATCAACCGGGATTCGAACCCGGGATCTTCGCATGTGCGCTGCGACGCCTTTATAGGAACCTTAGCTCTTATCCTCTCGGCCACTGATCCCCGAACCCAAGCTGATACTTATTGTCTATATGAATTTGGAATTTCATTTTTATTTAATCTTTTAATCATTAGTGGAGATTGTGGTGTTGGTGCAAGGTGAAACATCTTTAATAAAGATAAGAGTAAATAAATACTATATGTAATATTCATTTACTATGAGTAAAGGATTCTTGGTCACTTGTTTCACATTAAATGTGAAACAAGTGACCAAAAATCCTTGACTCATAGTAAATGAATATTCATATACTATTTATTTACTCTAATCTTTTAATCCCTTCCTCGTTCATTTTTCGCAGCTCTGTAGTTGGCTTGACTAATTAAACTATATCCAATCGCGATCGAGTGGGAGGCCTTTGGATATAATTTATATTTATATTTGAACGAAATTTTCTCTTTGGAGAGAGACGGACTGAAGAAGGAGGGAATAATCCTCCGAAACGTCAGTTTAGAAGAAAAGGAGGAAAGAAAGAAAGGAATGACAATCCAATAAATACACCTTATTTGGGAATCTGATAATTTTTCTTGTTTCACTACCCCTGGGCTGCCTTCCATTACTTTCAGCTGATTAATATTTATTTATAAATAGTAGATATATATTATCTCTAAGGCACTCTTCACACTAGGCAATTCACAAGCGTAGCAACGGAAACTCGAGTATCATCAATTTGAGTTGCCTCGTTGCCAGTGCCAAGGATACCCAGAGGCGACTTAGTACCACACACTGAGAATTTCAAGATACTCGAGTATCCGTTGCGACGCCTGGGAAGGATTTAGACTTAACAAGGCCCTAAGCTATTTGAGAAATGGGCCCTTTATAAGTCCAGATATTATATGTCAGTGCCAAATATGATTTTCCGATTAATCTGTAATACAGTTAAGAATGCAGTGGGACTAATAATGGTGCCGTATATTTAAGTAGGTATATATGACAATTGAACACTCGGACAATTTTTATTGCCTGTCCCCAAGAAAGTGGGGGTCCTAAGGTATAGCTTGTGTAGCTTATACGTAAATCCTGCACTGGGAATTGCCCACTGTGAAGAGGGCCTAACAGTCAGCTCTGATTTAGTAGAAAACATTATCTTGTGATTTCTTTAGCAGATCATTGGCAACTTGTACTTTTATATATTTATTCGTATTTAATTTCAGATTCCACAAACTGTGTTGGGGGCCATTTTCATATACCGAAGAAGAAGCAAGTGGAGTAATAGTAGGAGGTTGTGATGGAGGAAGAATACAAATTTATAGCTCCAAAAAACTAATTGCCGGAGAAGATGGTCTGGTAGCTCATCAAAATAAACATAACGGCCCAGTCAAATGTTTAGACTTCAATCCCTTCCAAGTAAGCCTTTTCGCTATTTCTTCTTTAACATGATTGTTTCACATGAATTTTTATCTAGTCCAACCTACTGGCTACTGGAGCCTCCGAATCAGAGATATTTATTTGGGATCTGAATAATATTACCACCCCCATGACACCTGGTGCCAAATCTCAAACTGCAGAGGATGTTGTTTGTTTATCTTGGAATAAACAAGGTAAGATTTGATTAATCAAACAAATTCATATTTGAAATCTTAAAAATATATTATTTTTATTCTAGTTCAACATATTTTGGCCTCCACATTCACTCAAAGATGCGTTGTATGGGATTTAAGAAAAAATGGTCCTATTATTAAATTGAGTGATTCTTCCTCCAGGGTAAAACTATTATAATTTTTTCTTCACCAGTGTGGATTTGGAAGAATAATATGTCTTATTTTAAATGTTTACAAATTTATCCTGATATTTTTCTAAATAGACATTTTTAATATAAGTGGAGCCCACTTTAAAAAATGGGAAACTCTGCTCTAAGCCTTATTATTATATCATAGTTTTTTTCATATTGAATTTGCTATCCCAAGAAATCGGTGCACCTGATTATCTTTCTAAGATATCTCCTGCTTCTTTTATTCTATGTGTCTCACAATCGAGTTGTTCATGTGCGACATCTATATCTATTAATATCATCATACTTTTTTTTTATTATCTTCAAAAATAAATAAATTGGAAAATTAATTGGTTTAAACAATTAAATATCCCAGCGCCTCCCAATCGATCGCAGACCCCAAAGGTCGAAAGTAATTTTCTCTTCACCCGGGGCGCGACCACAACGAGGCCGTGTAAATACAATTATATACAAAGTTAAATTTAGGGAACGAAGAAAATATTATTTTTATAATAGACAAAAGGATCCAGGTCCTTTTGTCTATAATAAAAATAATCTTTTCTTCGTTCCCTAAATTTAACTTTGTATATAATTGTATTTACAAGGACTCGTTGTGGTCGCGTCCTGGGTGAAAGATAATTATTTTCGATTTTTGGGGTCTGCGATCGATTGAGAGGCGCTGGAATATTTAATTGTTTAATTCAAGGCCAGGCTGCGAAAAATGAACGAGGAAGAGATTAAAGAAATTCCATAATTCATATAGATATTAGGTATTAGTTTGAGTTTGGGGATCAATGGCTAAGAAGATAAGGAGTTAATGCTCTTAAGAAAAAGCGTCGCACCGCACATGCGAAGATACCGGGTTCGAACCCCGGCTGATCCTTTTTTCTATAATAAAAATAATATTTTCTTTGTTCCCTAAATTCAACTTTGTATTAATTGGTTTGATTTTTATTAATTTGAACTTGAAGAGATTTATATGTAAAAGAGGACTTAAGTTTTTTTAAGCCCTTAAATCTTAGAGATCTTATTAAAAGAATCTAATGAGATAACATAAGTATTGAATAGTGAATGTTAAAAATTAAAATGGTGATATTTTGAGGTCACTTCCTCTCTTTACGACCTTGCACTATTCAATAAAATCTCCCGGAGTGAAAATGGTTTTACAAATTTAATACAAATGCGAAACAAAACCAAATCTAAAAGCCCCTTACAATAAGACCTAGTTATCTCTTCATTGATCACTATAATGGAATATTTTTAATTTCACCAAAACCTTTTTTAAACAGATTCGCTGGAAAATGGAGGCTTGGCATCCAGACGTTGCTACTCAGCTATGCCTCGCATCAGAAGATGATCAAGCCCCTTTTATTCAACTATGGGATCTTAGATTTGCGTCTTCGCCTCTCAAAATAATGGAAAAACATCAAAGGTAATGTCGTTAATTATTATCCATATTTTTAAATTAAATTCGAAATAAAGAAATCAATTTAAAATAATATTTTTACTTCAAAGATGAATGATAATTAACATTCTCTGAATTATTTACCTAAATTTACCTAAAAATTAACTACAATATTTAATTTATTTTTTCTAAAACCTCCCTTGAGTCACATTCTAAGTAGTAAAATATTATCTTAAATATAAAATTCGCAATACAGTTGCTGGATGTTGTTCCCCAAGGCCTCCTAATTATTTCAAGAAATATTTTTATTATTTTGAAAGTTTATAATGGGAAAATAAGGACAAGTTTTTATGTGTGACTTTTTGTATTTATCAGCCAACGTTTCGTCGACTTTGCCGACTTCTTCAGGGCTTCTACAATTACAAGAACATTATTAATATCAAGTTACAAAAGTACAATTACAATTCCAAAACAAACATGTATTTAAGTTTACCCACCAAATTTCATTTTAATTATAACTTAACCAGTGTCATTGACATATATTTTTAATAAATTGGACAATGCAAGATAATATAATTTTAGTGTTATTTAAGGTTGAGATTTCTTTATGTAAGGATCAAAAGAAAAAAAGATTCTATTCTTTTTTTAAAAACAGTGTTGCCTCATTCTATTTATGTTATTTCTGTTTTATATCTAATGTGATTGTTAATATGAAAAGAAAAGAAAGAAAAATTGTTTATGTGAATGTGCCGAATGTTTTTTGAAATTTGTGTTTCTGATGGTCTTCAATGGTAACGAAGATAACAAGAAAATTTAGACGAATGTGTGGCAATGACTATTGGTGGGTAAACTATTAATACATGTTTGTTCTGGAATTGTAATTGTACTTTTGTAACTTGATATTGATAATGTTTTTATAATTGTAGAAGCCCTGAAGAAGTCGGCAAAGTCTACGAAACGTTGGCTGATAAATAAAAAGTCACACATAAAAACTTGTCCTTATTTTCCCATTATAAACTTTCAAATTAATACAAATTATGGACGGAAATGATAATAATATTTTTATTATATTAATATAATATTATTTATTACTCATTAAATATATGTTGTTGTTTTTTCAGAGGTGTTTTATCTATTGCCTGGTGTCTTCAAGATTCTGATCTTATGATTAGTTCAGGAAAAGATAACAAAATTTTATGTTGGAATCCAAATAGCAATGTGGCTGTAAATATCCCTACTTACTTTTTTTTTGTTTATATATATTATAATGATGATTACTAATCCAGGGAGGTGAATTACTCTGTGACATTGCAACAAGTAATCAATGGAGTTTTGATGTCTCTTGGTGTCCGAAGAATCCTTCATTAATTGCCAGTTCAAGCTTTGATGGGCATGTTAGCATTTACTCATTATTAGGTGGCCAAACTCATTCACAGACAAATAATAAAGTAAGTTTATTTAAATTTACATACAATTTATTAAGGTAGTTGTTCCGCCAAATGGGTTTTCTTAGGATTTTTTTGAAATTTAGACACATTATTATTTAAATATTTCTACATCGATTGGTGGCAAAACGAAATTTATGAACAATATAGTTCCGGAGATATTAAATTTCAAAAATAGAGTTTTTCAGACTTTTATACATTGCACTATACGGGATATCAGAAAATTTACATACATATTTAATTATCATTAAGAAACCCTTTTTACCATTTTTATAAAAAACTAAACCAACATTAAACAATAACCAATACATATTTTAAGACAATTTTGATTCATAGTTACAACACAATTTCTGAGATAATAATGAATAAATAAGGAAAAAAGGTATAAAAAAAATTTACACTAAAAACAATTTGGCAACAGCACATTTATTTAACCAGCGAAAGATGTATAAAGCGCGCATGCGCTAGATTTTTTTCAAAATTATAATTTTCATAAGGTATAACGTAGGCGTTGATTCCATTTGTTAAAAATAACAAAACGATTTTTATAGAAATAAATCGACCTTTAAAATGTATTTTATCTGTCATTTTAATATAAAAATATTCAATCTCTTACAATGGATCCAGATTTGCCAATCGAGCACGGGATTGGCTAGAATCGGTACATAAACAGCAAAAAGTTTTGGCCTTATGAATTATGAATCCTTATTGTCTGTTCTATATACTCTAGCATTAACTTTTTGCTAGTATTGTCGCGAACCAACTACCTTAAGTAACTACGATTAAAAATCAATTGAAATTTTCAGATAGCGGATTCATTTCCTGGAATGACGCCTTATTCTGAATCATTACCTACAAATCAACAACCATCTTCGATTGAATTATCTATTGCGCCTAAATGGCTCAAAAGACCAGTTGGGGCTTCCTTTGGGGTAAGATGATAATTGTATCTGATGATTATTGAAATTTCCACGAAAATAAAAGTTCTCTATTTAAATCCTTTATCGAATCCTTTTTTAACAGTTTGGAGGTAAATTAGTGGCGTTTGATTCAACTAATGAGCAGAATTCAACCGGAGACAGGATTCCAAAGAGAGTCTTTATAAGTCAAGTAGTTACAGAGCCAGAATTAATCCAACACGTCAATCAGCTCGAAATATGTCTTAAAGAATCAAAACTAGCTGAATATTGCCAAATGAAAGCAATCAGTTCACCTGAACCGCATACGGAAAAACTTTGGAATTTATTACGAGCTCACTTCACCAGCAATCCGAAAGTTGAAATGAAAAACATTTTAGGTTTTCAATATGATGAATTCACTAAAAAGGTAAATTTATACATCTTTTTCATTTTAATACCAAAAATAACTATTTTTTCTTTTTTTTAGTTGGAAGGAATTAATAACCATGACATTAATCAAATTACAGAAGGTGTTGAAGCTTTAAATAGAGATGTAAGTTAAAAGTGAATTGAAAAGCCAATTATTTATTTCCTTTACCCAATTTTTTTTTCTTAGCCTCCTGATGGGGACACTCTCGCTTTAGATGATCTTCCAACTAATTCTCTGAATAATGAGAATATTGAACATTCTTCAGAAGGAGGTAACTATATGATTTGAAAGATTTTTCTTGATAGAACATCCTATATTGTAAAAATTGATTGTTTTCACCTCTTCTTAATATACATAGTTTTATTTATTTCAGACTATAGTTTCGAACACATTGCCTTCATTTTTCTCTAAAATAAATATTTATTTTGAAGGAGACAATAACAGAGTGTGTCTTCTGCTGGAATTATAAATTTTATTTATTTATAACGAGACTATAGTTTCGAGGGCTTTGCCCTCTTCATCAGTCTATTACAATTGATTCATCAGATTCATAAATTAATTCCTGTGAATCAATTGTAATAGACTGATGAAGAGGGCAAAGCCTATAGACTATAGCCTCGTTATAAGTAAATAAAATTTATAATTCCAGCAGAAGACACAGTCTTTTATTGTCTCCTTCGATATATAAAAATTCTGCTACTCTCGGCACAAAAACTTTCAATTTAATTTATTTATTTATTCAGTATCAACTCTTCTCATTAAGAAATTCACTTAAAATTTCATTCAATTCTCATATTAAATATTTATATTAGGCTGAAAATATAGCGAAACTATATGGTCTAATAAATCAAAATATTTATATAAGCAAAAAAGACATGGAAAGCAATGGCAACCTACCAAGAGTATAATTGTCTAGTAAACTTCTCCAAACTAGTCGTTCGGAATTGGCGTTAAAAAGTAGGTGCCGTATATCTGTGTAAAACAACTAAACACACTCAGCACAGGTATATGTGGTGAGGCGCCGACGCCCGTTTCGGGTATGGCACTTTAAGAAGAAAAGACACTTTCATTTTTTTTTATTTTTTAAACTTCTACTCACAGCAAAATACAATTTCTCTTATAGTATAGTTCTAATTAAATTAAAATTCATTTGTCAGAGCTGTTATGATGAAGATGGGTGTAGCAAAAATCATTGAACCAAAGGAACTCATGGAAAAATATATATTGATTCCATATGGACATACATATAGGTAACCCCTGAATAACCTGCATTCCTAGAACACGGTTTCGCCCTAACACAATTTAAGAATTAGGGAAATCTCTTTATAATAATGGACGTGATTTTAAACAATCTCATTCGAATTTCGAGCTGTGTTCAGTCAAATTTATATACGAAATTTTTCAGGAAAAGAAGCGCAAAATTTATGAAAGATCTTCATATATGATTTGCTCCATCCAAGCACATTTATATAGCTCGCTCAGGTAAATGAAAGAAACGAAAATAACACATTAATTGGTAAAAATAGAGAATAGAAATCAAGATGCTCAAAAAACTCACAAGAGAATATTATGCAAGAAAACGCTCATAGTATCTTGTAGGGATAACGAAAAAAACTTGCTTTCGGATAATTTAATAGCGTATAGTAGCAAAAAAGTCTTAGTAAACATGGTTCACGAACTAAGTGCGACAGTGATAGAACCGATTTTGTGATTTGATAAAGATTATTAAAACATCATCGAGTATACATTTCTTAGACTGGTTTGACGCAACCAACCGCCTCCATTCAACTTCTCATCCCTTGTCAAATCTTCCACTTCTCTAAAAGTCCCACATCCCATATATTTCATTATCTGACGAAGCCCGCCTGCCGGGGACGTGGAGAAAAATCATTTTCAGCCATGATTTTTTTCTGTCTAGATTCAGATACCCACGATAACTTATGGTAGAAAGCTGGTTCTTGTGCTAAAATGTTTTGTATTCCAATTCGAACAACTGTTTAGACTTTCTAGCTTTATAACTTCTGGTTCAAAAATGCAAAAACCATCATTTTTTGAATGATTTTATTGAAATTTTAAGGCGATGTATTTATAATATAGGGATAAATGAACAATTTATATTTAAGTTTATTATTAATTACTAAGGATGCTTCTAGCTTAAATAAGTTTTAATATTTTTTTTCTTATTATTATTTTATAAATGTGCGGGTTAGCGATTCTTTCATTAGAATCTAATGGAGGAAAATGACTAAAAAGGGCGCGAATAGAATGATCTCTCTTCCTTTAGAGCTAAAGCATTGCAAGGATGCCAAATACAAGATCAGGCAATTTCTTAATTTCTATTCTAGGAACGTCCTTTTGACTCGAGATAAAAGAATATTAAATTGAAATGAATATAAGATTTAGAAATTTATCACTTAAATGATTAATTCACTGAAACTGCAAACAGCTTACCGAGTCTTGAAAAAGTTTCTCTTTTTCCTCCAAATGGATTTGAATATACTCCACTTTTCAAATATTCTAATTGTTCGTTTGCTTTAATTTTCTCATAATAAAACACAAAATCGCTTCTATCTCGCCCGCTCTTGGTTTGTTGACCTATCCTTACAAAGATTTTTTTACTTATTCTAAATAATATTCTTCTTCTTCTTATGGTGCCATGCCCGAACTGGCGTCGGCTCCTCTCCACATATTCCTGTGCTGAGTGTGTTTAGATGTTTTACACAGATAAATGGGACCTACTTTTTAATGCCGGTTCCAAACAGCTAGTTTGGAGAGGTTGACTAGGCAATTATACTCTTGGTAGTTTGCCATTGCTTTCCAAGAGAATATTACATACCACTAAATTCTCGAACGGCATTTTTTAGCACGCTGTATAATACACGGCATCTTTCCAGAACCTAACCACCGTGTTATACGGGGTTACCTATACTTCATCTATTAAGATATTATTTGACTTTATTCATTCTTGGTAAATTTATCATCTTTTAATAAAGGTTCCTAAAACAATGAAATAGAGTGTATTTAATAATAAATGTACCATATAAAATAATTTTCCATTTCCCACCATCATATAATATAATACCACATTGTTTTGTGATTTTTTTTTTTCTTATATAATTCTTATTTTCAGAAATAGCCAATTTAATTTCCCAATCACTGTTATTTGGAAATATCCCGGCCGCAGTAGATTTATGTCTTGAAAATAACAGATTTGCTGACGCCATTATACTTTCCCTTACTGGAGGAAATGATTTGTATTTACAAACACAAAAAAAATATTTCCAAGTAAGAAAATGTTATTCAATTTAACGTTTTTATTCTTTTAAGCTTAATGTTTTATAATATTTTTTGATTCATAATAAATAAAGTTTTAATTTTACTGTTTACTTTCAAAATTTCAATTTTTTTCAAAAGGAATGAAATGATAAATTTTGAAAAGCTTAATTGAAAAACAAAATATCATTGAGCGAGCATTAAAAAAGTCCTCGATGGTTAATATTTTTGTTAATATTAATTTTATTAAAAATCATTATGAATTTTCGGATATCTATTAAGGGACCGAGAAATTTCATAATTCAAAATTTTCATAGACAATAAATAAAAAAAATTGAGGTGATGTTTTATTTTGTCTTTTAGAAAAATAAAGGACATCTCTCTTCATTAATTAATGCAGTGGTTACAGAGGACTGGTCGGATGTTTTAAATACTTGGAATATCTCGAACTGGAGTGAGGCTCTTGCAGCTGCCTTGACATATATTGATCCCAAAAATTTCCCGGAGTTTTGCGGTATTTACCAATATAATTTTTTATTACAATTTTCTCTTAATATTATTATTTTTTCAATTTTTCAGAACAACTTGGTGCTCGATTAGAAAATCAGAGTGACCAAATTCTTGCGTTGAATGCTCAATTTTGTTATGTATGTGCGGGAAATTTGACAAAATTGATCGAAAATTATACAAAAGTCTCTGAACCAAATACTCCGGGAAATTTACAGGTAAAGGCAATTCATATTAGTCTTTAATGAACATTAAAATTCTTTTGCAAAAATAATCTTAAAGGAGTATAGCCTATGCGTTCGCCTCCATAATCTATTCCATTAACATTTAAATAAATATAATTATTGTATATATAATGGGACTATATATGAGGGGACTGTGGGTCAGTGGTCAGAGTGTCGGGCCGCTGGCCTGAAATACGCTGGTTCGAGATCGAGTCTCGCCAGATATTTGCAGCCGCCTCCTCTTGGAAAGCAATGGCAACCTACCAAGAGTATAATTGCCTAGTAACCTCTCCAAACTAGCCGTTCGGAACCAGCGTTAAAAAGTAGGTCCCGTATATCTGTGTAAAAACAGCTAAACACTCAGCACAGGTATATGTGGAGAGGAGCCAAAACGTCAAAAATCGTTTGGTTCGGAACAAAAAGCCAAGCTTACATGCTGCAGCTTTTGCTACTGAGATAATATGGTCATTCCAAGAGAGGTCAGAACCTAAGGTGACACCTAACATTGATATTTTATTACGCAATTCCAATGAGCTCGAATCAAAGGAAATGTCCGGAAGGTTCCTATCTGCGCGCCTAGAAATTAGGCAGCATTGTGTTTTGCCAGCATTAAAGTTTACCAAGTTGTGAGATCCCTATTTTTTAAGCATGCTTAAATCTGAATTTATTGAAGAGGCTATGTTTGCGCGATTGTCTAGTAAGGATTGAGCGTTGTGGAGGGTGCTATCGTAAGCGTAACAATGTATTGGATTGGAGGGCAGATTTAAAAGGGTCATTAATATAGATATAGATAATAAAGAGCATGGGAGAGATGACTGAGCCCTGAGGAACTCCAGCATTAGTATTAAAGGACGAGGATGATATTCCGTCAACCTCGACTTTAATAGAGCGGTTTGAGAGAAAGCTCTCAAGCAACTTGCAGAGGCTCGGGGGGGAGGCCAAATGCAGGTAATTTGGCAAGAAGATTTTTGTGCCAGACTTGATCGAAGGCCTTTGAGTTGAGTTGAGCAGTTGCATGTGTTTACGTCAAAATGAGCTATGCTCTTGGTTCTTGGATAGTTATCCTCATATTAATAATAATATTATTACTGTTATTTTTTAGGATGTAGTTGAACTCTCTTTACTTCTTCGAAAAGCGATGGATAAACAAGGCCGCTCAGTTGAAATTTCTCAAAAACTTGGATCTTTATTAGTACAATATGCATCTTTACTTGCATCCCAAGGAAACTTTGAAGCTGCTCTTGTATATTTAAATGATTGTCAAAATGTAAGTACCCATTCACTTTTTTTTAAATGCTATAATCAATATTTTCTAATGTAAAAAAAAATAAACCATGAAAAATTGCAAAAAAATATAAACATATTCATACAAAGACAAAAACTGATTGCTTTTTATTTATTTTAGGATGATGTTCTTGCTTTAAAGGAAAGATTACATCGATCCTTGGGATATTTTTCTTCTTCTTATAATACACAACCACCCAAACAAGAATATAATATCTTGCCACAAAACAATCCTTTTTCATATCAGTCTCCTCAGGAAAGTCAACCCGGATTTAATGCCATCAACAATACCTATTCCAATTATCCATCCCTTAAATCGGTTTTCAACTCAACTCAAGGGTATCCTTCCAATGATCAAAACATGAATACACTCAACTCCACAAAGCCTTCCTATTTGCAAAGCCAAATTAATAGTATGCCCCCCTCCGTAAATAAAACCTTCACGCCTATCGTTCAAGCCCCATCCATGGTTCCACCTTCTATCCAACAAACCCATCCAACGCCTCTTTTATCTCTCCATCAAACCAACTCTCCTTCCTTACCACCCCCTATTACTCCTATTACTCCTGCTCAAAACAAGCCACTCAACGTCAACGTTAATTCTAATCAATATAATAATCAATATAATAATCAAAATCGACCATCCACACCGATGTCAGGTAAAACCAAAAATATATTATTATTATCTTCGTGTTTAAAACTTAATTCACACTATGGGCTAGATAGTCTCGCTCCCCTCAAAACTCGTCTGACTGTCTTTAAACGTATGGTACTTTAGTCGCTTATCCGATGATTATATGTATTATATTAGAATAAACTGAAAAATTTAACATTTAGCAAGATTATATTTTTATTAATAATTAACTAATTTAATTGAAAAGATTTTGTTTTGCCGAGAGTAACAGAGTTATTGATTCATAAAAAGAAATCAATGAGGTTGTCCTCTTCTTGATGCAAATAAACATATTATACATATATAATTTATTTGTTTTAATTTAATCGTTTGTTATGTGGCTAGTTTACTATAATAACAAAACGAATTTATCTATATCCAATCGGGTAATGGGACCCATGAGAAATAACAGATAAAATATTTCTAATTAAAAAGATTGATGATTAAGGTCAAACCTTCGAAACAATAGTATCTAATAAATAAATTAGATATATATATATATTTTTACTTTACCATACAGGGTATGCACAAATATTGTAACCGTGCATGAAAAAAGTGAGGTTTTTTGCTTCTTTTTTTCGAAATATCTCAAAAACGGCTGAAACTATTTTGATTAAAAAAATTGGGCGAAACCATGGCATTTCGGTCTACAAAAAAGCTCTAATAAGTGAATATCGAAAAAATTATATTTTTCGAGATAATAACTGTTTTGTCAAAATGTCTGTTATTCTGTTAGTCTGTGCATTACCAAATTTTTGTGGACGAGCTAGCTCAAACAAAAACTAGTGTGAATATCAAAACCAAATTTCACTTGTAGTTTTGGTGCATTAAGATTAAGAGCTGATTAGATTTTGGTGCATATCGACCCAAAATTAAGGGGACGGAGGGGGGGTTAAAATTTATAATATTTTCAAACTAAAAAAAAAACAAGAAAAATGAAATACTGTATACTATAAAATGAACCTAAAATAACGAAAATATTTTTTTTCTGGCGCCAAAATTAAAAAGGGGGGGGGGGTCAAAATATAAAAATCTAGGCCATTTGAGCAAACTCAACCAAATTTTGTATACATAATCAGTGGGCCCATAGAACACTAAAAATGCAAAAACAAACCCCCCAAAATGAGGGAGGCCCTTGTACCAAATTCAACCAGAAGTGTATGGCAAAGTCAAGTGGATGGCCACATTAGAACGTGTCAATTTATTATTCGTTATATACTCGTATAAATGTGTGTATGTTTATTTGCATTAAGCAAATGACAACCTCATAAATTTCTCTTTATGAATTAATTAATTAATACAGACATAATATTTTACAAATCTTATCTTATTACAGAATCATTTATACTAATTGTTGAAAAGATGAAAATTACCTAGAACTAGAAAGTAAATGAATTCAAAGTAAATCGTAAAAAATTCTAAACAAGTGCGATTTTGCTGCAGTAAAATATTTGGACGTGATCAGCCTAGAACCTGATCGGTATTTATAGTATGGATAGGTCTATTATAAAACAAAACATTAATATTTGTTTGGCCTAAAGAGATTCAGGGGCGGGTATTTCTTAAATTCAAACAAAAAAAAAAGTAAATAAATAATAACTTTTTGATGATAAGTAAATTTACCATATTCTAAATTTTTTCAAAGTTACTCGATGTTATCATAAGTTTGAAAAATTGAAATATCTGTTATAAGTAGGGCTCGGATTTATAGGCACTAAAAATCTTTAAAATAGGCAGGCAACTAAGCACTAAAAATAACTAAAACAGGCATTTATAAAGGCATTTTAAGTAAAAATAGGCACTTAAAAAGCCATTTTTAAGAACAAAGAGGCATTTGAAAATAAAAGTAAAATATTGAGTATTAAGCGGTCTGTCAATAATACCAAAAAAATTTCATCATTATTTTACCTGTACAAGTATGTTTAATGCAAATTCCCATTAAGAAATGGACAATAGGTACATAATATTTTTAAGATATAAGGAAATTGAAACTTACGTAATACTTTGGGAATTTCTCTAACAATTATTGAACTATTTGTTGCTTCAAGTTCGGAACAAGTTATTAAATATGGTCCACCCTCGATTTTTGGTTGTCCTAGTCGACCCTGCCGCCGCCTAGTGGCTCGATAAATATTTTTTTCTGAATATTTTCTTAATAATTCAAAAAAAACTTAAATTTAGAAAATGTATAGATCGTGAAAAATGGAAATTCCAATTTTAGTTAAAATAGGCACTAAAAAAGGCATTTATATAAAATAGGCACAAACACCCAGAATAGGGCAAAATAGGCATTATAGGCACTAACAAATGCCTCTTATTTTATTCAGAATTTCATGAAAAGCATAGATATCATATTGGCCTAAATTTTAAGCCATAAATAAAAAAAGGCCAATAAGGCGAAATCCGAGCCCAAGTTATAAGTAAAATAAATGAAATGGAAATATTCTTAAAATATAAAATATCTAATTAATGTAAAGATTTAAGCATCTTTTCGCTTGGGTTCGATTCCTGAGGGGACGAAGCCCTCTGTTATGCAATGTAAAAATATTTCTACTAAAATCTTAGATTCGTCCCTAAATAAAATAAATTCGTTTCTTAATAAAATATCTAATTTTTAGTTTATTTTTATAGAAATAAACCTACGATTTTACTTCATAAGTTATAAACAAATTAAATATATCACTATAATTTTCGAAGGAGACAATAAAAGAGTGTGTCTTCTGCTGGAATTTATAAATTATATTTATTTATAACGAGACTATAGTTTCGAGGGCTTTGCCCTCTTCATCAGTCTATTACAATTGATTCACGGGAATTAATTTATGAATATTCATCAGATTCATAAATTAATTTCTGTGAATCAATTGTAATAGAATGATGAAAAGGGCAAAGCCCTCGAAACTATAGTCTCGTTATAAATAAATAAAATTTTGATCCAGCAGAAGACACACTCTTTTATTGTCTCCTCCAATATATAAAAATTCTGCTACCCTCGGCACAAAAACTTTCAATTTACTATAATTTTCATTCAAATAAAATTTAATTTATTATTTAATAATAAATCATAAGTTTCCTGTATTTGATTCGATCGCGAATCGAATGCAGATGATTTTTGTCAAATATTAAGTGAAAATAATATCCGAATTTATATATTTCTAACTTGAAATAGTGAAGTTAATTTTCTCATTAATATATCAAAGAATAATTAACACATTAACTAGAGTTGTTTTTGTTTTTATATATCGCGAGACTACTGCTGGTTGAAGCTATTGGAGTCTGGACCAGACTTTAAGACTCAGCAGATTCCAATAGCTTCAACCACAGTAGTCTCTCGATATATATCTTGTTTAAAAAGCGCGATCAAAAACAATTCTTGTTGATGTGTTAATTATTCTTTGATATATTAATGAGAAAATTAAATTCACTATTAAATAATAGACAGCATCCAACGAAAGGGATCCATGTCTCGCTGAAAAAATTTATGCGTGTACCTTATATAATATATTAAATATTATTACTTTCCAAATATTTGATTCTTTCATTCGTTATTGAAAGAACATGCTTTTTATTTTATGATTATTAATTAATTATTTATTTTTCTAGGATTATCAACATCGAAAAATAAATATTTGGTCGACCCTTCGGTCCAACAGCCATCCTCTGGAAACATGAATGCATTCACTCCGCTCAATACAGCTTATAATAATAATCCAATTCAGAACCTTCCATCTTCACAACCTTCACCATCTTTATCGGGTTATAATAATTCTAGACAAGATGTATTTAATCAACCTGCAGGTTAGTATTGCATTTAATATCAATTTACATACAATTCTGATTTGTCATTTATCTTGTAGGTACTAACTATGTTAAAAACTCGATTCTTACACCATTAGTTAATCCTCCAGCCTGGAATGATCCACCAATTCTTAAAACCCAGGTAAATTCTTTAAAGTTATCACTTTTAAGCAAAATTCTTTGAAAATATTTATTTTATTTTAATATGATTTATAAAAGAAAAAAAAATAATTTCTATAGTGAATTTTTCAAGCTTACAATTTTATAAAGCAGGGTTTTGCAAACTGTCTGTTTCAAATCAATTTTTATTGGTCAGGGAAAATTGTTGAATAATTTTTAATTAGTTAAATATTATAAATATCCCTATCTACCATATATAAATACTTATAAAACTAATATCAATTTATATATTTTTTTTATCACATTATATACCTATATATCAAAAATAACCGCTTTAATAAGCACCCAAATTCATCAAGTCTTACAAGTTAAGCAACATAAAGAAGGGCTAGTTCTTAAATAGGTGACCGTCTTTAGCGTCTCTACCCCTTTTCTCCTATTAAAAACGAAACGTCTATACTTCATAAGGGTGTTGGACATAACCAGTCCAGACAGAAGCTGAAGAACAATCGTAAGTGGAAGTATTGCGATGGAATTAAAAATTAAAATTTTATTTGGAATCACCCCAAAAATTAATTAAAAGAATCGTATAAAAATTAAAACCATTAATCGTTTAACTTAGAATAAAAATAAATAAATGAGTTATTTAAAATATTTTCTTGTCGCGAACAGCAGAATTGTTAATTTTTAAAAGTAAATCAAATCCTCGTTTGATGCTTCACAGATAAATAATTATTGTTCCCTTATTAAAAAAAATAAATAAATAAAAACATTCGGATAAACTAAACACGAATAAAGAAACAGCTATAAAAAATCTGAGAGAAATTTCACTGACCAACTATTAGATAAAATAATCTGACGTGTTCTGATGTGGCCGTCCACTTGATTTTACCATACAACCTGGCCCCTCACTTATATTTAATATTTAATAAAATTATTTATAATCTTGTAGGGGAGGGGGTTAGTTTTTGCATTTTTAGACTCCTGGGGGGTCCACTGATTATGTATACAAAATTTGGTTGAGTTTGGTACACGGGCCTAGATTTCCATTTTTGACCCTTCACCCCCCCCCCCTCCATTTTGGGCGGTTAGTTTTTGCATTTTTAGACTTCTGGGTGTCCACTGATTATGTATCCAAAATTTGGTTGAGTTTGCTCAAATGGCCTGGATTTTTAATTTTTTCCCCCTCCACCCCCCTTAATTTTGGGTCGATATGCACCAAAATCTAATCAGCTCTTAATCTCAATGGACCAAAACTACGTGTGAAATTTGATTTCGATATTCACACTAGTTTTTGAGCTAGCTCGTCCAGAAAAATTTGGTAACGCACAGACTAACTAACTAACTAACAGACAACCAGACAGACTAACTAACAGGCAACCAGACAGACTAACTAACAGGCAACCAGACAGACTAACTAACAGACATTTTGACAAAAAAATTGTTATCTCGAAAAATATAATTTTTTCGATGTTCACTTATTAGAGCTTTTTTGTAGACCGAAATGTCATGGTTTCGCTCAATTTTTTTAATCGAAATACTTCCTACCGTTTTTGAGATATTTCGAAAAAAAACCCACTTTTTTCATGCACGATTACGATACTTGACCATATGGTAAAGTAATAATTAAACATTCAACTCCGAACTCAATATTTTCACAAAAAATAGAGAACAAGAAAAGCCAAAATTAATATTACCATATTACGAAAAGCTTCCAGAATTTCAAAACAGAAATTGAATCTATTGGGATATAGCAAAATTTTCAGGTCCCCTCCAATGGTAGAAAAAGAATAATTGTCACTAAAAAGGATAAATTGTCTAACATTGAGAAAGACGGACTTGAAACATTAAGATTGTAAAGCCATTTACTCAAAAAAACTCAGAGAAATCTGACAATTTGATTAATAGAACATTTTTGAGATTATCAAAAGAGAAAATTTATTGGCTGAACATCTTAGAACAAATAATCACTTCTTTCCGGATTCATTAAAGTAGTACAAGACCACCGAAAAATAAGTACTTTTTAATCGCTATAAATATTAAAATCTTTCAATAAAAACCCAAATAATTGTCTAAAAAGTAAAATTGAATATACGTAAATTTGTCTAGTTCCTCTGCCATTTTCCAATCTTCCTTATTTTCATAATTTTAACGTCGCTGCTCCGATCCTTAACATAGTAATATGATGCTTATCCTTGTACCTAGTTTACTTCAAAGACATTTTAATTTCCATATAAAGTACCATGAAAATCAGTTTATAAATTTTTTCCAAAACTTGTGAGACGGACTGGTAGAATTTTTAATTGAAAGTAATGGAAGGCAGCCCAGGGGTAGTGAGGAAAGAAAAAATTAATATATATCCAAATAAGGTGTAATTTGTTGGATTCTTTCCTCCTTTCCCTTCAAACCGACGTTTTAGAGGATTCTTCCCTCCTTCTTCGGAGTTTCAAGGGTCAATGAAGGAAACAAATAAAATGCTTCCTTCCTCTCTCAACTTTTTTCTTCCTTAGCAGAAGAATAGTAAAACATTTTTTTTCCTTAATAATAATAATTAAGAAAAAGAAGGAAAAAAAATTGCTTTTCTACGCTTCTTCTAAGGAAGAAGAAAGTTTTAAACATTGGTGTGGAGGGAGGAAGGAAGCATTTTATTTGTTTCCTTCATTGGCCCCTTGAAACCCTGAAGAAGGAGGGAAGAATCCTCTAAAACGTCGGTTTGAAGGGAAAGGAGGAAAGAATCCAACAAATTACACCTTATTTGGATATATATTAATTTTTTCTTTCCTCACTACCCCTGGGCTGCCTTCCATTACTTTCTTGTTACAAATATACCAATCAAGAAAAACTTCAAAACAGTCGTAATGTTATTTAAAAAAATTTCGTTTTACAATCACAGATCTATCTAGAGAGAGAGAAAAAAGAAATGAATTCATTCATTCATCCATATTATTTGGAAAAAATTTACACACATTAAAAATAGTAACTTCTTGATAGATAGGATGAATTAAAAAAAATGCTATAGCCATTTTTGAGAAAACGAATAAAAACTTGAAAAAAATTTGAAATAAAGTAGCGATTTGAGTCGACTGATTAAAACCAAAACTCTACCTTTAAGTTTAATTCTTTTGATATTTACTATACCTACTATAGACCAGGGGTCGGCGAACCGGAGCAAATTTCCCCAAGTGGGGTATAAATAAAAATTTTGGGGTTAAAGAGGACTACTAGGTATACCAGTATGAAGTGAGCGTTTTTTTTGTGAAAATGAAACACTAATTTTTAATGGGAAAGTAAAAATTTTTTATTCAAAGTATTGACGATTGCTTTCTACACATTTTGACCACCTTTCTGGCAATTTGTGGATACCACGCCAATAGAAATGTTCGTCTTTTGAATTAAACCAATCAGACACCCAATTTTCGACTTCTTCGTAGGAATCGAAGTGCTGCTCAACCAATGCGTGTCCCATCGATGAAAACAAATGGTAGTCGGAAGGGGCCAAGTCTGGTGAATACGGCGGGTGGGGTAGCAGCTCCCAGCCAAGAGCTTTGATTGTATCCTGAACCAGTTTTGGTTTGTGTGCAGGCGCATTGTCGTGTAACAAAATTACTTTGCCGTGTCTTCTGGCCCATTCTGGTCGTTTTTTGATCAATGCCTGGTTCAAATTGATCATTTGTTGTCTATAGCGATTAGTATTAACAGTTTTACCAGGTTTTAGAAGCTCATGATACACCGCACTTTTCTGATCCCATCAAACACAGAGCATTGCCTTCTTGCCTAATCGATCTGATTTTGCAGTCGATTTTGATGGTTATCTCGGATTAACCCATGATTTTTTCCGTTTAGGATTCTTAAAATAAATCCATTTTTCATCTCCAGTAACAATTCGATGCAAAACTGATTTTCTTTCGTGTCTTTAAAGCAAAATTTCACAAGTGTTTTTTCAGTTTTCCATCCGCCTTTCGTTCAATTCATGTGGCACCCATTTTCCACACTTTTGGATCTTTCCCATAGGCTTTAAATGGTCAGAAATTGTTTGCTGTGCAACATTTAACATTGCTGTCATTTCCTTTTGACTCAAAGTATTTTTTTTTTTTTTTTTTTATTTATTTATTTATTTATTTAAAAACAATGCTCTGAGGTGGCTACCTCGTAGAGCAGAAACAGAAAGAATATATATACAAATAGTATCATCTTCATCCAATATTGCTTGCAATTCGGCGTCAACAAACTTTTTTGGTGGTCTTCTACGTTCATCATTTGTCACATCAAAATCATTATCTCTGAACCGTTGAAACCATCTTTTGCATGTTGCTTCTTATAGAGCATGATCACCTTATGCCTCGACAAGCATTCGATGCGACTCTGCAGCACTTTTTCTCAAAAAATTAATGCTTTCCGCAAATCATCACTTTGTGGTACAAAATTCGACATTTTTAACACGATGAAAAAAATATGATGATGTTTGTTCAATGACTTGATGTATATTAAATATGTTTAACAGATGTCATATCAACCAAACAAAACAAAAATTAAGGCTCGTTCACATTAAATGTTCCCTATCGACACATTTGTATCTTAACGCTCACTTCATACTGGTATACCTGTGTATATATATATATATATATATATATATATATATATATAACTATAAATATAAACATGGATAAAATTAAATAAGTAAAAATCGCATAGAAATCGTTCGAAGCCCTAAGATTTAAGGTAGTTCTTTCACAAATGCAAAAATTCAAGAAGTCTTCGAAACTTGGAATATAAGTCATAATAAACACACTTAAAATTTGAAGACGATTTACCACACCAAACATGAAATGATTGCAATTAAAAATGGAATTTTGTGCATATGGTAGCATGGGAAAGGGTGGGAAAATGATCATTATTTTATTTTTTTTTCATTGAAGGACTTTCACTATCTTGATGAAAAACTAATATTTGTTAGAATAATATATTCGGAGTAACTTAAAAAAAATTGAAATTATTTACCTCGTAGTTTTGATAAAAAATAAAAAAACAAACATATTTGGGCGATTATTTTTAGTGGAGGGGATATAAGATCAATGGCTTGGAAACGATCCAATATCATAAGATCATAAAGAGGATATAGTAGTGTGAAAAGTACAGTCACGTTAAAAAACATAACCCAAAATTTTAGCACCGTTCATATGTATAGAGTTGTTACGCGGCTAAAACTTTTTGTGTGGATTGTCGCGAAAGAACTACCTTAAATTGATCTTACATCTAAAAAACTCTAATTTTGATATTATTGTGTCAAAAATGAAATATTTCTCCAAAATTAAAATAAAATTTTTATATTATATTATATATATATTATCATGCTCGGACACCTTATACACAAATATGGCGCTCGTCTTCAAGGACTCATCAACTCTTAGGAACTGATGATGGCATTATTTAATTAAAGCCGAAACGTTTTCTATAATTGGGAGTTTTTTATTCAGCAGAGGCTACCCATTGGCTGAATCCCTCTCCATTACTTAATTATTTATATTATATTTATATTACAGTTTATATATTATTTTTTCTTCCATAATGAAAATTTTATTCTATCATCTACTTTTTTTTAGTATATTAATTTTACCGTATATAATTCAAATTTTTCATATTTATGACTGTATTCTCCGTCTAAATTGATTCACTAAGCAATTCTGAATTTAAATGGTCTTTAATTTTCTCCCTTTCAAAACCAGGGGGTAATATTGGCGAAATCAAATATATTTTGGGTTCATACCTAAAAAAGTTTCCCGATCCCTGCCATAGATCCATAGGGCATAGATAGACAATTCATCAAATGAATTTGGTCTTGTTGGATTCAAGAGGCATCAAAACAATTATTTCGGCTTAAAACTAAAATTTAAATTTTCGAGGCCACCTCAATACTTCCACTTACGATAGATAAGTGAAAGTAAAAATCAAAGAGTTTAAGAGATTGTCGTTTTAAAAAGTAAGTTATGTTGGTAAACAGTTTGGGAATCATAATCAATTATAAATATTTTAATATCATTTTAAGATATTTTAAAATGATGAAGATTTAAAATTAAATGATAGGTAATCAATGAATTTCAAGGCTTCTTTGAACTTGACTACCTTACCATTAATTACAATTTTATATATCAAAAAAATTTTATTGATTGTTTTGTGTATACGTAAATACAGGGAGTATCAGGAGAAATAGTAAATATTTTAGGAGGTGGTAGTATAGACGAATTGCAATAAAAAATGCCATATGACATGTGTCCAATTTTTATTGAGTACAGAGATACAGTTCAATGCCTTTTCGTTTCTTGACTTGGTACACCGGTTGCTATGGGTTACTATGGGCGTATTTATCGAATGCCAGCACTAGAGTGTTGATGTTCAAGTTGTGAAGTTGTGCTTTAGTTTACATTGAAGTTTTCATTGTGATTTGTTGGCCAAGTCTACTGTACTTGCGTGTAAACATGCCTCACGTATTTATTTATACATGTTGAGTATGCCGATATTGAGTTACATACTAACAGCTGTATCTCTGTACTCAATAAAAATTGGACACATGTCATATGGCATTTTTTAATTGCAATTCGTCTATACTACCACCTCCTAAAATATTTACTATTCCTCCTGAAACATCTTGTATATACAAATCTTTTATAAAAAATAATCTGAAAATGTTTATTTGAAATCCGAACGTTTCGGGAAAATTTCTCCCTTTAACAATGAAATTTCAAAAAAAATAGTTTCTTTAAAAAGGAAATATAAAGCAACCATAGGTTGGGCCATTCAACTTTTGGAATTTGAATCGGCTATAAAAAAAAAAACTAATGGATATTTTTTCAAAATTATGAGTTTATTAGAAAGATTGACATTTTCATTTAAAAATGAAACACAAAATCATTCAAATGACTGTCACCTCTGTCTTGACAGTACCCCATCCAATCTACCCAATTTTTCAGTACATTTTCAATTGGGTTGATCGGATGGGCTACTGTCAAGCCAGCCGTGGCAGTCATTTGAATGATGTTGTGTTTCATTCTTAAATTAAAATGTCCAATCTTTCTAATAAACTTATAATTTTGAAAAAATATTCATTAGTTTTTTTTTATAGCCGATTCAAATTCCAAACATTAGATGGCCCACCCTATATAAAGAAAGAAATATTATGAAAATAGACAATTATACAGTTTGTCTTGGAGATGAAACTATCTTGAATAAAAATAAAAAATATAAATATTTACGAAAAATTATTATTTTCTAAAAAATTGTTGATAAAAATTAGGATAACAGTCCATATCTGATCTTTTGTTATTTAAAATTTCGATCATTTCTAAAATCAATTTTTTTTCCTTTTTTTATCCATTCCCAAAATTTGAGATAAAGATCGAAATTTAGAAAAAAAATAAGGGGAAGGCAATGGGAAACCACCCCTGTAAAAACTTTCCCCAGGAAAATTACGATGGAGAGGATACTCTCCATAGTAATCGCCGACGCTCGTAATCGAGTATGGCACTTGAAGAAGAATTTCGTATCCAAGACAATCTGTACCATTGTCTACTTTTCAAAATATCTATTTGTTTATGGTTGCTTTATCATTCCTTTCTTAAGGGGTTCGTAATTTTTATAAAAAAATTCTTAAATTTTTACCATCGAATCATTGATGTATTAAATATTTATTCCCGAAATTTAAAGTTGATCGTCTCTCCCATTACAGAGAAATAAATTATTGAAAATTATCCTTTTATCATGGAAGTAAATGGACCGAGCTTTTAAAAGGGCTATAACTTCTATACAAATTATTCCATTTTCAACAAATTTATACAGATCAATAATTCAACTTTTATTAATCGAATGATACATTTTTCAATAGATTTGACAGTCTAGTTAATTAGTTATTCATAAATGTAAAAAATAAAAAGTTATTTCCAGCCAACAGAATATAACAAAAGCACTAGTGTAGAATTCCAACTCTATTTCTTGAAATCGTTTTTGTGTTAAATAATTGTTTTTATAATGAGAAAAAATTTATCTCAATATTCTTTTTATTAATATTAACAAAACAAAGATTTTTATTCGAAATTAACCTTAAACAATTTTTTTTAATTAAAAAATTTAGTAGGCAGACGTTGTCACTCTGCAGAAATACAAAAGATTTTTTCGAAGATCAACCAGATAGATAAGCTGTCCCGAACTCCCTTAAAGCAACTATTTTTTCAAATTTCTTATAATTTCTAGTGTTAAAGGGAGAATTTCTCCCGAAACGTTTAGATTTCAAATAAAAGTTTTCAGATTGTTTTTTATAAAAGATTTGTTATTTATTTATACAATTTTATATTATATTTCTGGAACGTTTATCAAGTCTTATTGATTTCTTCAAATAATTTCTAAACCTAAATTCGCTGAATTGATCTCGCTGGATATATTATCATTTAATTGCAAAGTTTTTGTTTTGCCGAGAGTAGCAGAGTTGTTGATTCACAAAGAGAAACAAAGAGGTTGTCCTCTGCTTGATGCAAATAAACATACACACATATATATCGAAATTATATATCTGTATATATATATATTATTATTTTATAGTTTCCAAGACTTGGTCTTCATCATCAGTCTTTTTTTAATTATAAATATTGTTTTTCATGGAGTCAATACCGTATGGATATTGAAAATTTTCGATCTTTACTTAACTAGTAGCCAGTTAAAATATCGATATATATGTGTGTATGTTTATTTGCATCAAGCAGAGGACTTTGTTTCTCTTTGTGAATATTATCATTTATTTACCTCTTCCGAAATAGCAGTCGTTTTAATTGTTTCTTGAAAACTGCTTCAGAAATAAACCCAAAACGTCATGTCCTCTACGTAATAGAACACTTAATTAAATTTCTATTTACCTCGAAAAAACCTTCTAAATCATTCAAGATAAAAATTATATAAATATTAAACATCTCTCTCTAATATTCTTTTGAATTTTTATTTATTAGCTTGCTTTATATGATTATTATTATGTGAGTATATAACAAAATAATAATTATTAATTTTAATTTTTTCTTGGGAATTATCAAGTGTGAATACTATGAATATAAAGAAATGTCAGCCCATCATGCTGGCACAAGAAATTGGAGAAACTTAGGTCACAACCAACACCCGGTAAAGCTTGCGTATCCATTCCTTTCCTGATTTTTTTCTTTTTTTATATATAATATAATAATCCTTAAAAAAAATGAAAATCATTTTTAATATTCTATCATTCTGCTAATAGTTTGGTTTCAATAAATAATAATATTGTTTATGTTTTATTCCAAAATTAACATTTTATGTGTTATTTAAATTAATTACAAAACTTTACTTTTTATAATAATTAAAGCTATTTTTTTTTTTTTTTTTTTTAATAAATATAAAAATAGACTTAAAAAGATATTTCAATATACAAAATTTTACTGATAAATTATTAGTTTTGAAGTAGTTAGAGGTCGAATTTTGAAAACTCGTTAAAACTCTTCATTTATACAGGGTGGCACATAAAGATCTCCCACATTTGAAGGGGTATAAAAAAATGAAAAATTTAACTAGAAAAAGACTGAATATATTTTTGAAGGGAACATAAAATAATTTTTTTTTAATGTGTTTTAAACATTATATCAGACAAAAAAAGGCGAGGGTCAAAAATGAAAATTGTAGTCCTTTCGACTAAACTCAACCAAATTTTATATACATATTCCGTGGACCCCCAGAAGACTAGAAATGCAAAAGCTAACCAACCAAAATGGGGGGGGTCAAAAATGAATATTCTAGCCCTTTCGATCAAACTATGTATACAAAATTTGGTTGAGTTTGGTCGACAGCGCTAGAATTTTCATTTTTGACCCTCCCTCCATTTTGTGTGGTTTTTGGATTTCTAGCCTTCTGGGGGTCCACGGAATATGTATACAAAATTTGGTTGAGTTTGGTCGAAAAGGCTAGAATTTTTATTTTTGACCCTCCCCCTCCATTTTGGCTGGTTAGTTTTTGCATTTCTAGCCTTCTGGGGGTCCACAGAATATGTATACAAAATTTGGTTGAGTTTGGTCGAAAAGGCTAAAATTTTCATTTTTAACCCTGCCCTCCCTTTTTTTTGTCTCATATAATGTTTAAAACACATTTTAAAAAAATTATTTTATGTTCTTTTCAAAATATATTCAGTTTTTTTCTAGTTAATTTTTTTCATTTTTTATACCTCTTCAAAATGTGGTAGAACTTTATGCCCCACCCTGTATGATTCTAGAGATTGGGTGTGCAAAATTTTGTCCAGTTCAAACAAAGGCCTATAGGTGGGGGGGGGGGGGTCGCCCCCTCTCCCTCGTCCCTCTAAAGATAGCGAAATATACTTTACCAGTAAGTTAAATATGGTACCCACTATGAGTATACCAAATTTCATCAAAATTCGTTGAACCGTTTGAACTGAACAGAACTTCAAATATACAAAATTTGAGTAAAGTTTTTAAGTGCCTAGTTAGGGATATAATTTTGAAAAATCCTTATAACTCTTAATGTAGATGATTATAAAGATTAACTGTTCAAAATTTGAGCCTGATCAAACAAAATATCCGACAACGTTTCATTTTTATAATATATAGGGATATTTTATATTAAAAAAAAAATATTATAAACAATTTTTCTTTCGCCTCAGCTTACAAGTGTAATGTAGTCAAACTATATCCAACTAGTAGAAAATCTACTGGTATGTAAAATAGTGTATTACTTTATAATTCCTTAAAATACCTCGTTATATACAATTTAGAGAGCCTATTGACTTTCTTTAATTTTAATATTACTCGAGATGAGCCTCGCATGGAGTCAATACTCAGACCAACCACACGACACCTCACCTGTAATGGGATAGTTATTATTAAGAGAAATTTGGAAATTTAAAAAACTTATAATTGAATATTCATTATTTTTTTATTGAAAGAGAAAGAATTTAATTTTTAGGACAAATTCTAAGATTTTAGTAGAAATATTATTAAATTGCGATATCCTCAGGTTCGATTCCTGGGGGATGAATCCCCTCTGATATCGCAATTTAATAATATTTCTACTAAAATCTTAGAATGTGTCCTAAAAATTAAATTCTTTCTCTTTTAATAAACATTGGTTAATTTTAATCTGAGGTGATTTTTTGAAAAACATTCCAATATTTTCAAAAAATAGATGCTTAAATTTTTATTATTTATTATACTTATTGGTCATATTGATGTTTTCATTTAGCAACCAAAAATGGATTACCATCCGCAAAACCCTATAACGCACCCTCTTTATGGTCAGATACCTCAAGAACAACATCAAGGTTTAATTCCTAATGTAAGAACTAAATGTTTTATCTATTAAAATAAATACAAATTTTATTTTTTAATTAAAACTCGATTTTTTTCACTTAATAGGTTCCTGGTCCTGGGATGAGTGAAATGATACCTAACCAAGGTATTCAAGGAATGCAGAGAACAAATCAAATGTCACCAGCAATTGCTTCAATGCCGGTGACCGGAATTCCTCAGGGAACTCCTCTTCCAAACGAAAGCAATATTCCTCTTCAAGATACTCAGTATAATATGCAAACTGCACCCCGACTTCCCCCGCAACAACAGACTGTCCAAGCACCAATCCACCCTCCAGTAAAGCCTAAAGAACCTCTTCCTGATGAATATCTATTTATGCAGAGTGCTTTCGATAATTTGCTCCAAAGATGTTCAGCTGCAGCGAATAATCCGGTAAATATCGTTTTAATTCATTTTTTAAGTCAAATCATCCTTTTCTTTCTCTTGCAATGCATGTGGCCACAGGTTTCATATCAAGGGCATTCCCAGGATTTAAGCTAGCCTTATTAGTTTCGAGGGAGAGGGGGTTGCGAGTTCGAAATAAATTAAGATAAGAGTAAATAAATATTTTATTTAATATGGATTTACTATGAGTTAGGATACTGGGTCACTTATTTCACATTAAAATTAAAAAATTAAAAGATATAAATTTTTTTCTTTTTCAATATATATATTTCGGGCTATCAACCCATCTTCAGGAAATACAGAAAGTAAGAAGATGGGTTGATAGCCCGAAATATATATATTGAAAAAGAAAAATTTTTTATATCTTTTAATTTTTTAATTTTAATGTGAAATAAGTGACCTAGTATCCTTAACTCATAGTAAATCCATATTAAATAAAATATTTATTTACTCTTATCTTTATTAAAGATGTTTCACCTTGCACCAACACCACAATCTCTACTGATTACGAAATAAATTAATTAAATCCGTGTTTCTCAATCTGGGTTCCACAAAGGGAGGTTTGGAGTTCCCCGCTCCTAGAGGTCAATAAAAGTGAAAAAAAAAGAAAAACAATTATAAAAACTTAAATTCAAAAAAATTAAATGCAACAAATAAAATAATAATAACTTAAAAATCAAATAAAATACACTAAAAGGTATAAAATAATTATCTTATTTAGTTACAACTAAACGACGAAATATTAAGATGAAATTACTTTTTGAAGTCGGTGCAAAACAAACTATACCTATAAGCGAGCATACCCGCCAAATGTACTAAGTAAGATCCATCGAGTTCGATTCATAAAATGTTTGGCACCGACTTCAAAAAGTAATTTCATGTTAATATTTCGTCGTTTAGTTGTAACTAAATAAGATAATTATTTTATACCTTTTAGTGTATTTTATTTGATTTTTAAGTTATTATTATTTTATTTGTTGCATTTAATTTTTTTGAAGTCGCTTTTATTTTTTTTTATAAAAATTATTTTTATAAATTTAAAAATTTGAAATATTTTTACGAGTCAAATGAATTTTTTTTATTAAAATCTAAAAATCATTTGAGTAAAATCTTAAAATCCAATACATTGCCTTATAATATCTTTTGCTAAATTTATTTTTATTTTTTCTAGCAAACAAGAAGAAAATTAGACGATGTTGCCAAAAAATTAGAAATTTTATATGATTCGTTAAGGGAACGAAATTTGTCAGTCCCTACTCTCCAAGGATTGCAGCAGCTGGTTCAATTCATTCAGATGAACGACTTTAATAGTGGTCTCGCAGTTCACACGCAACTTGTCTCTGGACCTGACTTTTCCCGCATTGCAACCTTTATGCCGGGCATTAAAATGTTATTACAATTTGCCAAGCAATGGAGGGTATAATCAATATTTATCATTTTTTTTTTTATTAATACTTGCAATATTTAATCATAGTTATTATTTAACAAAATTTAATTTCTTTTTTTTTATCTTAATGCTAAATTTTTTTTAATAATAATTCATAACCATTTAGATTTTTTAAAATGAATTATTTAAAGACAAATATTAGTTCAAAATAAAAAAAAGTTAATATTTTCAATTTGTTCTTTTTATTTCTCACCATACCTAAAAGTTATTTTTCTCAATACTCTAATTACTTAATTGTATATTAACATTTAATGTGTTCCAAAAACTCTCAACAAGCGAAATTATTTGAGAAAAGGAGCATGCCTTTGCTTCTATTTTAGAGGCAAAATTCGTCATTTAACGAAATGTTTTATTTTGTAATTCCAAAAGAATACAGAAATACAGGAACAAGAAAAATCACAAATATAATGCATAATTTACATACCTATAAAATTATTTGTCAGTTTTTCCTAGTTAGCCGATTTAAACTTGCATGCATGCGCTATTCGTCTTTCTCCTTCAAACCTTTAAACGTTTAAACTCATGCCCTGCCTCTCGCCATTAACTTAGGCGCCTTTCCTTATAGTTTCATTTTGAATTCCGTCTCGAAATTTTTCTGAATACCTTCGCTATAGAACTGTGTTTCTCAAACTATGTGTCGCGACACACATTTCTGACAGAGCTATAAGAATTCTGTTATAATTCTCCACCTCTTATACTTGTGAGAACCAGTATTTTCAGCATTGAACAAAATTAAACAAAAGAGAACGATTAAAATCAGTGGAAGATTCTCTCATTTTATTTTATTTTTAACCTAAAATAATTAATAGTTCCTTTTTAATTTTTTTAGCCAGAGTATTTATTCTCTCATACCAATTCCTTATGGATTAAATAGATTAAGATTGGCACACACTATCAATTTCTAAATAGGATACAAATGAAGCTTTACTAACTTATTCTAAACATGATGAATTCGCAGGCGCGTATCCAGAAGGGGACTCACTCCATATCCCCGAAATATCTTGCCATACTTTATATATTATCGATTTTAAAAAAAATAAATGGCTAATATAATATATTATCCAATTTTTTTATAAGGTGATGGAGCCATCCATATTACTTTACACCCCCCCCCCCCCTCTTATATTAAAATAAAATAAAATATGAATTGATTTTTACTGACTCTGGATATTTTAGCATTTTAATGTGATCCCCCCATCTTGGGTTACTGTCAATATAGCTATTCTCGTAAGGTCTTATAGTGCATCTATACAAAATCTGGTACAGCCCGATCAAAGGGTCTAGGACAGGGGTCGGCAACCTGCGGCTCTTTCGATGTCAAGATGCGGCTCTCCAGTTCAATGCGCAAATATTAATAATTATACAGTGAAAACAAAGATTTAAGTATCTTTTTGAGTGTCTTTTTTTGAAAAAAGATGGAAATTAATTCAAAAATCAACCCAGACCTATAATATTAATAAATGAATTTAACTTTCAAGGACCAATCATAGATTTTAGAGAAAATATTTTTACATTGCATATCAGAGAGGTTCGTCCCCTTAGGAATCGAACCCAAGCGCTCACTAAGCTTGCCGGGCCGTAAGCCAAACCCTTAAGACAAATCTCTCTCTGACATGCAACATATATAAGTATTATAGCTATATATGCAATGTAAAAATATTTTCTCTAAAATCTATGATTGGTCCTTAAAAGTTAAATTCATTTATTATTATTAATAATTATATTATTTTATTTTCAAAACTCATAAAAAAATATACTGCAAATAAAGTAAGAAGCCAACTAACAAATAAAAATCTAGAGGCGTGCTTGAAACTGAAAATAACAAGTTATGAGCCAGATTTAACAAAACTTTCAAAAGGCATGCAAGGTCAATGCTCCCATTGATGTAACTATCTATTATTCAATAATTATAGTTATATTATTTGATTACTCATTTTATTATTCTAGCAGAGCTAAAATATTTTAATATGTTTTGTGCGAAACATTTGTATGTTTTTATATGAATAAATATTATTTCATATTTAAAGCTATTTATTTTAAATCAAAAATCAAATACCATAATATTGAAACAAAAATGTTAGTGGCTCTTTAAAAATTGGGAAATTTTGTAAATTGTAACTTTTGGCTCTTCCGTCTCAAAATGTTGCCGACCCCTGCACTAGGACTATAATTTATTTCTTCGGAACTCCCATTTCATAAGAATATTCACATATCTTTTTAAATATAGGACCACACAGTATATTTCAATTTTCTTGGTTTCAAAATTTTTTAATTTGGAGTGAAGATCCCCTGAATCGTCTGTTTTTTAAGAGGATGAAATAACGTTCTAATAAATAGTTATATTCAGTTTTTGTGCGTTTCATTATCCTTAAGCTTTTCCATCAATTCACTATTGTAATTTTAGTTTTTTTATAATCTCCCCACCCTAATCTTCAGTCTGATTTCAACCAAAATCTTATCAGCTTTTAATCACAATGTAAAAAACTAACTATTTTTTCTTCTGAAATTTATTTTAGTTTTTGAGCTTGAGACTACCCAAAATTTGATAACTATCTAATCGACACTTTGACAGAATGTTTAATATCTATTAAATTAATTTTTTCGATGTTCTCTTATAAGACTTTCTTGTAGACCGAAACTCTGTGATCTCCTTCAATTTATTTTATTAAAATAGTTAATTAATCGTATGTTTCCTAAATTTGATTCAATCGCAAATGAAATGCAGGTGATTTTTGTCAAATATTAAGTGAAAATAATATCTGAACTTATATATTTCTAACTTGAAATTATGAAGTTAAATAAATTTATTTTTATCATGCTTTTAACAAGATATATATCGCGAGACCACTGCTGGTTGAAGCTATTGGAGTCTGCTGAGTCTCAAATCTGGACCAAGAGATTGAAAAAGATATGATCCATTTAGCTACAATCTCTTGGTCCAGATTTACGGCTCAGCAGACTCCAATAGCTTCAACCAGCAGTAGTCTCGCGATATATATCTTGTTAAAAGCGTGATCAAAATAAATTTATTTAACTTCATTATTTCAAGTTAGAAATATATAAGTTCAGTTATTATTTTCACTTAATATTTGACAAAAATCATCCACATTTGATTCACGATTGAATCAAATGTAGGAAACATACAATTAATTAATGGCAGGCACCTAACATACGTGCTAATAGATCGGGCGCTCTGGACTGGGAAAATTGAATATATAACATCTCAGATTTCAAATTCATTTGGTGATCCATCCAAGTGTCATGCGGGCCATACGCAATAATGACGTTGGATTTTAGCTAAGTGGATCATATCTTTTTCAATCTCTTGGTCCAGATTTAAGACTCAGCAGACTCTAATAGCTTCAACCAGCAGTAGTCTCGCGATATATATCTTGTTAAAAGCGTGATCAAAATAAATTTATTTAAAATAGTTAAGGCGAAAAAACACTTTTTTCATGGACCCTTATTAGGGTAGTCCTTATTTTGGGTATTTTCGAATTTTTACGCTGACACGGTTGAGAAAGAGACTTGAAACTTGGGGGATATTTTTTTTATTTATTTAGAACCATATGAGTGAGCCCTTGTCAGCGTAAAAATTGGAAAATACCCAAAATAAGGACCACCCTAACCCTTATGATAAAGTAAAAAGGGACATTTTTAAATCTATTCCAAAAATCAAAACTTTTATTCTTTCTTATAATATATAAATGCATATTTTATATAATTATTGGAAGATGTCCGCCCCCTCCCCTTCCCCCATAAAAGTCTGGATACGCCTCTGTTATATTGTAGTAATTTTTTATAATGGAACATAATGTGAACTCTAAATATATTTAAATTAACTATGTCTTAGAAATAAGCTAACATGGAATCTTGATAGAAATTATTATTTAAAAAGTAAATTTCTATTCAAGTATTATTCTGTGCTTATAATAGAAAGTGAAACTGATAGTTTGTGAAAAGAATTGAATTTTAATCGAATTTGTGTGTCCATTTTGGTTTCCTTTTGCCGATAAAACTTTGGATTCCTTCTTGACCATCGTTTAAACCCAAATTGTTCACCATCACTTCTTCTCCCATCCTAAAATTATATCAAAATAAATTGTAAGATAAAGAAAGCCAATTTCATTTTTTATATACTCAGGTCTTATGGAATGATGATTTTCTCACGAGATAAAAAAGAACATCCATAGAATAATTAGAAAATCTCTCGGAAAATCTATTCAACTTTTGTATTATAAATTTCACTCATATTTTTATAGCCTTTAATAACTAATAAGTTGAATATTTAGTTGCAACGAGAATCAATCAATTCAGAACATTTTCATAACCAAATATTAAGGAAGAGGTGGTAAGAAATTTCGTTTTGAAAATTTTCTACTTCGATTAATTCATAAAACTGGTAATAAGAGAAAAAATTTTATCTCGTATATAAAAAATTATTTTGTTTACTAATTTTTTTAATTTTAATATAATTTATTAAGGTAGTTCTTTCACAAATGAAAAAATTCAGGAAGTCTTCGAAACTTCGAATATAAGTTATTAAAAGAATAATAAACACACTGTTAAAATTTGAAGACGATTTACCACACCAAACATGAAATAATTACAATTAAAAATGAAATTTTTTACTTATGATAGTTTGGGAAAGGTTGGGAAAATGATCATTATTTTATTTTTTTTCATTGAAGAAATTTCACCATCTTGATGAAAAACTAATATTTGTTAGAATAATCTATTCGAAGTAACTTAAAATAAAATTGAAATTATTTATCTCGTAGTTTTGATAAAAAATAAAAAACACAAACATATTTGGGCGATTATTTTTAGTGGAGGGGATATAAGAACAGTCGCTTGGAAACGATCCATTCATAAACAGGATATAGTAGTGTGAGAAGTACAGTCACGTTAAAAAACATAACCTAAAATTTTATCACCGTTCATATGTATAGAATAGTTACGAGGCTAAAACTTTTTGTGTGGATTGTCGCGAAAGAACTACCTTAAGTAAACTTAATACAAAAGTACTGTAATTTTTTTTAGTTTCCGAAAGGTAAGTGAAAACATTTTTCTCTTGATCTGACGAGTTGAATTTTTTTCAAAATTCATCTAAATGGTTTATAATTTTAGAAAAAAGTAAGAAAAGAAAAAATAATTTTTTTAGCCACGTATTAAAACATTAAATATTCATTCTTCGTGAGCCATAGTTAATTCCAAGCGTTGTCGACTCTGGAAAGTATAGTCTCCAAAATAATTTTCTTGGAAATTGTTCTTAGACATGCTTTCCAGGTTGCCTTCCGCTGGATTTGCTGTGACGCCTAGAATATTTGGCAGGTGCAAATTTTCCTGACTGAAACGAGTTTTGTTCCCAAGTATCGATCCCTCTATCCACTAGACTGGCAGCGCTTCAATATCTTTTAGAAAATTAAATTCATTTTTTTTATTTCTAAATTATTGAGTTTAAAAAATTATACACGATTAGGGAAAATTTTTCATTTAACATTAATTTGTAATTAATTATAATAGTTCTTTTAAATTGATCATTAGAAACAGATTGTTAACAATTAATTCTCACCTATAGGCAGTTTGTATGTCTGTTTCCATTTGCTGATAGAAGAATGCTTTCCCGAGAGCAATCACTGATCGACTTTTATGAAGAATGGCATCGACAATTTTCTTTAATTCCTCTTCTAAAATTATTTTCGAGAATGGCAATTATTTTATTCTTTTTACCAATAAACAATTCAAAGAACTTACCTAGATTTTCAGGCGTAACCACCTTACTAACAAGTCCAGCTTGATAAGCTTCTTCTGCGTTTAGACTGAGACCAGTCAGAAGCATGTGGGCAGCGATCTTCCTTGGAACACAACGCCCAACGGCTATTCCGGGTGTCGAACAAAATATTCCAAAGTTGGCTCTAAAAGAATAACATTTTGAGAAATAGATTTATTTTTCGTGTAAATTCAAATAGAGTAGTGTATACCCAGGAGTGGAAAAAGTACTATTATCAGTACAGATTGCCAAATCACAGGTGGCTACAAGCTGGCATCCAGCAGCGGCCGCAACTCCCTGGACGACAGCGATAACAGGAACAGGACACTGGAGGATTTCCAGCATGAGCCGAGTGCAGGTGGCAAATACGCGTTGCTGGTGTTCTTTGCCGTCTTTGGAAGTCTAAGAAAATGACCTCCTTTGTCAGACAAGTTTTTCAAAGAATTAAAAAATAAAACTGTTTTTCGTGATCTTTTCGATTGAAAACATGCAGTGTTTATTAAAGGAATAAAATACCCCACTTCAACTTTGAAGCTGTACAAGAGTCTGAGGAAGAGAAGAGGCCAAATGATGGGGCACACACTGAGACACGGGGGTTAGGGATATCTTGGAGGAGGAGGTGAGAAAAAAAGAAGGGCAAGACCTAGATTAGAATATTTCGAACAAATAATTAGGGATATGGGATGCAAGACATTTAGAGAGGTCAAAGAGTTGACATGGGATAGAGCAGAGTGAAGACGGGTGGTTGTGTCAAACCAATCTTAGGACTGTGTACTCAATGATGATGATGAAGTTTATCTTAATATTTTTGCAATGCTCTCAAGAGCCTTCTATAGTAAACGTGAAAATGCTATTTTAGGAGATTTTAATTACTTTTAGAAAAATGTAAACACGGTATTCCATATAGCACCATGATATCTTTAGACATTTTCAAGACATCTTGCTGGTGGTTTAGAAGAGTCGTGAAGGTCCATCTATTCCCAATCTTCTAGATGTACTTATAGAGCACTAGAAGATCTCTTCTAGACACATCTGGTCTGGGGATATCTCACATTTGAACAACATTTAGAACTCTACTATTTAAGGTTTTTCAGATATCTCATAAAACTTGAATTGACTGACAATGTATTTTTAAGGAGTTAGGTGTTGGTTCTAGGTGAAACATTTTAATATAATAATAAAACTTGAGTAAGATACGAGTAGGTTTCACAAAAAAGAAATAAAACTCAATTTTGTTTTATTTCTTTTTGTGAAACCTACCTCGTATCTTACTCAAGTTTTTATTATTAGACTGACAATGTGATAATGGAGAGAGGGGGGCAGTATGTAAAATCTTAGAGGGGTCAACCGGTCAACTAAAATTCGATAGAATATTGTAGTATCACCGGAAATACGTGAATGTGCAAAATTTCAAGAAAGTCCCAATGTAAGTGTATAAAAAATTGATAATGTTGTGTTAAATATTAAAAAATAATCAAAACTTTTATAGTTTCCGCATTATCTTATAGATGAGGTAGCTTGTAAAATAATCTTAAAGATATCTCACTAAGAAGTTAAAATGGGCTTGATTAGAATTAAAAATAATTTTGCTTCTCATCAATTAGCCTAGAAAATAGGAAAATTTTTGTTGAAGAATGGTTTATGGAACATCCCGCTGAATAAATGTGAAACCTGTACCTGGACTATAAGGGATGAAGGGAGAAGGTGAATGGAAGAATTTTAAAAGTTTTATTTATTTTTATTTATAATACATACAAACATAGGAGCTTGGATTCCACTTAGTGTTGTGCAACACTTAAATCACTAGGCCAGTTGTATGTCGGTTCGTAAAATCTTTGTTAAAGTTAACAAAGGACAAAATCTTAGAATTCACATGGTGCCCGGCCGGATGACCAATCAGACGACACGCACTTCATCTGATTGGCCATCCCGCCGGGCACATGGTGAATTCTAAGATTTTTCCCTTTGTTAACTTTAACAAAGATTTTACGAACCGACATACAACTGGCCTTAAGAATATCGTGCTGTAAGAAATGGTTGAAGATTAAATGGATAGATAGATTACAAATTCCCGATAGATTGGATAAAACAGAAGCGGGAGAATCTTGGTAAGAGATAGCTCATGATAGGAAACACGTACAGATTGCAGAAGGATATTTTAAAGTGTGAGTTAAAGAAAGAAATGTAATAGGGAAAGACCTAAATTATAATATTTTTCCTAGATAAAAATTCTATGGAATGTGAGACTTTTAGGGCCAGTTGTATGTCGGTTGGTAAAGTCTTACAAAAAGTTTACTAAGGGCCGGTTGTATGACGCAAGTAAATGCTTTTTACCACTAACAAACGGTAGATGGTAAATGGAGCCACTGGGATGGCCAATCAGATGACAGGCACTGAAAGTTCCTGTCATCTGATTGGCCATCCCAGCCCCTCCATTTACCATCTTATCCTTGGTTAGTTGTAAAAGCATTTACTTTGCGACATACAACTGCCCTGAAGTGTAAAAACTTAGATTCACCTTGTGCCTGGCGGCATGGCCAATCAGATGAAAGTTCGTGTCATCTGATTGACCATCTGGCTGGGCACAAGGTGAATTCTAAGTTTTTACACTTTGTCAACTTTTACAAAGACTACCAACCGACATACAATTGGCCCTTAGAGAATTGGGATGGTTGCTGCAACCCAGTCTCAGAACTTAGGACGACTGATGAGGAAGACTTATAAGATAATATAATTGGATTAACTAATTTTTTTTACCAGTTCTTTAAGATTATGTCCTGAAGAGAATACTTTTCCCTCTCCGCAAAGAATAATACAACGCAGCGCTGGATCTTCTTGATTATACGTGATGTTATGAAGAAGATCCTCCATCATTTGCAAAGACAGAGCATTTCTACGGTCCAAACATTAACATGACATTTCCAATATAAATTAATGCCCTTGTTATTTTGGCCTACCTTGTCTTCTGATTACACATAATAATCTTACGAACCCCATCCAGTTGGCTTGTTTTGATCAAGGGATCCTCATGGTTAATTATATTCGACGAACTTGAAATGCATCGAGTTGTTGGATTTCCACGAATTCGAGCAATCTGGAAAATGGATTTACTCTTAGTCTCAAATTATAAATAAGTACCTGTCGGGCCGAGCGTTGCTCGGTAATTTTTTACTTTAGTTAAAAACGATATATTAATATTATATTATTTTTAATTTTAAATTCAGTTAAAAAGGTCGATATTTATTTGCAGCCAGAATTAAATTAAATTTAAATTCTTTTTTGCCAATGTTTTGACCCTCTCTGACCTCCATACGCGTAGTTAAGGGGGAAAGCAAGCATTGCCCCCTAGATAACTCCTTGCCCCTCCCCCCCCCCTAGAAAAATCGAGTCAACATCTCAATAACTATTTACGCTATTTATTTTATGATTAAAAAATCAAAAAAACTACAGATTGAAAAAATTCAAAAAAAATTATTTCCCCATATAGCCCAGTAAATAGAGAGGTTTCAGCTTACATTAATTGCGGGAAAATATTTTTTTAGGATCTTTTGGTATGGTGTAGGTATGGAAATCTAAGTTTGCGACTTCGAAAGTTTGGGGGACAACTTTTGGCGGCCGAAAAACCTCGAAATTTTCGTACTTTTTCCAGTTTTCCGCTTATAACGCGAAAACAGTTCATATTTTGTAAATAACCGTGCTATAGTAAATTAAAGAGAACAAATTTTTGTGTCGATTAAAAAAAGAAATGCAAAATTGGTCCAGTAGTTCGATTTTTAACGGGGATCCAAAAAAACAAAAAGATTTTTTTAAATTTCTGAAAATTTTTGTCTTTAAAATCTTTAAAAGTCTCTATCTCCGTCAAATAATGGTCTGAGAGCCTTAAAACAATCGAATTTATAAGATTTTTTTAAAATTTCTGAAAATTTTTTGTCTTTAAAATCTTTAAGGATGTTCCCTAAAAAATCGATTTTCTTACAATCCTTTTAAAACTTTGAATACACATATTTATAAGTGTCTTTTATATGTAGAATTTTTTTCAATAGTCCTTGCAGGTCAATGCAGTCAATTTGTAAATATTGACCAATGAAATTTGCATATTTAACACGCGAACCCTATCTTATTATATCCATTTATATATGTATAGGACTATTGAAAAAAATTCTACGTATAAAAGACACTTATAAATATGTGTATTCAAAGTTTTAAAAGAATTCAAAGAAAATCGATTTTTTAGGGAACGTCCTTTAAAGATTTTAAAGACAAAAAAATTTCAGAAATTTTTAAAAAATCTTATAAATTCGATTGTTTTAAGGCTCTCAGACCATTATTTACGGTGATAGAGACGTTTAAAGATTTTAAAGACAAAAATTTCAGAAATTAAAAAAAAATATTTTAAATTCGATTGTTTTAAGGCTCTCAGTCCATTATTTACAGAGATAGATACGTATAAGACGATATAAATGTATTCGCCTACTTATTTTGATCCTTCTTAGGGCCGATACTTGAAGTAGGTATTCCTTTAACCATCCGTTTAATAAACCAGACGATACCAAGCAATATTGATTTTCTGGTTATCTACTTAAAGAATAGGGATCGTCCTGTTAATTGAACGGAGGCGATGCCTACATGAAGAGATAATCGGATTAGAAAGTAAAGCAAATTGCGTTTTGATTTATTTGCTTAATCGACTGTTTAAATCTTTTATCCGGGATATCATCTAAAGCTTCTATTGATTGTATCCAGTTATTTTTTTTTTTAATGCGATCAAGTAAGATGCAGCCCCTATGGATCTCGAAAGACCCTTGCATTACCGAAGAGAGGGGAAAGTTGATCAAGTGAAAGGCTGGAGGCGTAGGTGTTTGTGCAGTTATTCTTAATAAATTAATAATTAATATCAAATTTAGGAGGTCGCTTCGTCCCTTCCCTTTGGACTTCTAGGGCCCATATATTTCAAATATTAAAATAATAATTGAATGTAATGGAAGGCAGCCCAGAGGTAGTGAGGAAGAAAAAATTAACACATATAAAATAATGTGTAATTTATTGGAATCCTTCCTCCTTTCTTTCAAACCGACGTTTCGGAGGATTTTCCTCCTTCTTCAGGGTTCAGAGGTCAATGAATGAAACAAATAAAACGCTCTTCTTCTCTCACAGTAGTGTTCAAAAAATTCTAATTAAGAAAAGGAAGGAAAAAAAATTGTTTTTCTATGCCTTTGTTAAAAATGAAGAAAGTTTTTGAACACTACTGTGGAGAGTAGAAGGAAACATTTTATTTGTTTCATTCATTGACCCTTTGAAACCCTGAAGAAAGAGGGAAAAATCCTCCGAAACGTCGGTTTGAAAGAAAGGAGGAAGGATTCCAATAAATTACACCTTATTTTATATGTGTTAATTTTTTCTTTCCTCACTACCTCTGGGCTGCCTTCCATTACATTCAATTAAAATTTCTACCAGTCCGTCTCTCTCCAGAGAAAATTTCGTTGCAATAAAATAATAAAAACTCAAAAAAATTGAAAACTAAAATCAGCCTTATCAGTCTATCTTAAGGTAGTTCTTTCGCGACAATCCATACAAAAAGTTTTAGTCTCGTAACCACTCTATACATATGAACGGTGCTAAAATTTTAGGTTATGTTTTTTTAACGTGACTGTACTTCTCACACTACTATATCCTCTTTATGAATGGATCGTTTCCAAGCCATTGATCTTATATCCACTAAAAATAATCGCCCAAATATGTTTTTTTTTATCAAAACTACGAGGTAAATAATTTCAATTTTTTTAAGTTGCTCCGAATATATTATTCTAACAAATATTAGTTTTTCATCAAGATGGTGAAAGTCCTTCAATGAAAAAATAAAATAATAATAATTTTCTCACCCTTTCCCAATCTTCCATATGTAAAAACATTCATTTTTAATTGCAATTATTTCATGTTTGGTGTGGTAAATCGTCTTCAAATTTTAACAGTGTGTTTATTATGCTTTTAATGACTTATATTCCAAGTTTCGAAGACTTCTTGAATTTTTGCATTTGTGAAAGAACTACCTTAAGACTTCAATCTACACTTTTGAAAAGGACTTCAGAAATAGTGATCGAAACGAAGTGCATTCTAATGCGTTTATCTCATTAAAATGTGTAATCTAAACGGTTCCAGCTGAAACATCTTTCCTGATAAATAAAAACTCCTGTATATAAGCAAGAAGTACTTCAATATATTTTAGAGATTAAATAAAATCAGCTTTTATGAATAAGACTACTATTTAGTTAAATTTTTCTCAATTTTTAAAATATGATATTTTCTGTGGCTCTTTACCATGATAAAAGTATGATAAATATTTGCTTAGCTCTTTTTTTATTGAACGAATTCTCCACCCCCACGATATTATTTAGGGAATCCATGCCGCTGAATTTCTCTATATAATTTTCCTTTAATCGTTTAATCAATAAATATGAAAATTCGAACTAAATTCATTTTATATGTTTTGTTTCATTCTCCTCCATACTTTTAAATATTTTATATTTCACAATAATTAAGGTTGTAATTTCTAATATGACTACGTTCCGTATCTTCAATGAAACTTCATCAGGGACAGCGTAAATTTGTTCATGTTGTTATTTTAATATAAATTATTCTTGGAAGAATGAACAAAAGTTTAATTGAACTTAGGAAAAGGTTTTATTACAAATTACAAAATCTACATACACTTGCAGTGGCGGATTTAACGATGCACGAGCTGCCCATGATCCCGGATGGGACCACTGAATCTTAATTACTATTGTTTTTAATTAAATGCCATGTTTAATTAGAAAATATAAAATATAGTTATATTGGTAAATTCATAATAAATAATAGGTATATCGGTTTTTTTTTAGTTCAACCGCCCGAGGTACACAAACACAGAAATCGATATCTGTACCCTTTGTATGGTGTGTAGTGATTTTAAGGTTCCTGATGAAGTATCAATAAAGACAGGAAACGTTGTCATATTAGATATACAACATTGTTATTGTTCAAATTGCCAAGCACATTAGAATATATTTTGGTTTTTATATCAATAACTAATAAAATGGACTCCCACCCCTAGAACCCCATTCTCAAACCCAACCCCCTCCTCCACCCCTCGCTCCGAAACCCCAGGCCCCCATCACTGCACCCCCACCCCTATCCCACCCCCGTACCCCCAACCTCCTGCACCCCACACATCCACCCCCAGTTTTTGTTTTCTAGCCTTCTTGTGGCCCACAGATTATGTCTATATAGGTATTTAAATTAATACGGTATAATTATTTTTTTTTAATTAAATAACAATTTATCTAGTTTATGGGATTTAAAACTCGATTTATAATCAATTAAATTGCCTAACTTTTAATATATAATAATATTTGTAATGAACTTTTTGTGGAATTTAAAATTGAAAAACCAATTAATTATTAAAAGGAAATTGAATAAAAATGTATACATTTTTATCGAGACATTCACCTGTGAATAATTACTTCAATTAACAAAAAACCCATCAAAAACAACTTAGCCGAAGATGAGACCGTGACAGATCGAAATGTCAACCCGAAAACCTCCTAACCCTTGAATTTCATACAAATCGTTAGAGTCATTTTCGAGAAACTATATATATAAGAATTGCTCGTTTAATATAATAAGATATGTTGTATTATAATTGTATATTTATCCAAAATTAATTCGACTATTATTAATTCTACTTTAGTAAATCAGTTTAAAATATATCTACACAAAATACTATCTTTGAATTAGAAAATATCAATAAATAATTATTCATTTGTCTTAACTACAATTATTTAATATATCGATAAATTATATTTTTGTCTTCATAATAATCAATAAATGAATATTGAATTTATATAAATAAATATAATTCTTTAAATCTTATTTGAAATCCAAACATTTTGGGAAAATTTCTCCCTTTATCAATGGAATTTTAAGAAATTTGAAAAAATCTTTGCTTTAAAAGAAATGATTATAAAATTACTATGTATATGTATATAGTTGATTTAAATTCATTTCTTAAAGCAACTATTTTTTCAAATTTCTTAAAATTCCATTGATAAAGAGAGAAATTCTTCCGAAACGTTTGAATTTCAAATAAGTTTTAAAGATTGTTTTTTATAAAAAATTTGTATTTATTTATGATATACCTATATATATATATATAAAACAATTAATCAATTTATAATATATTTATATAAATAGAAATATAGATTTTGGAAGATATAATTTTTATCTAGGTTGCGCACACTATTTATAAACAAATTGGGTTAATATATCCCTGCTAACTATTTTAAAACGTTTGGTCTATTTTTCTATTTAATATTATGCAATTTAATTTGAATATATTAATTAATATCGGAGTATGAACATTTCATTTACTTTTCATATGTCTACATTTATTAGCATTCCATGTTATTCAATTATCATTCGATAATTTAGGTTATAGTTGCTATTAGGATAATTTATTATTTATTTATTTATTCTATTTATTATTTTAAAGCATTGGTTTGTAAAGCGCCTCTGATTGTCCTGGAACCGAGGTGTTTTAAATAGGTGCGAATTCTCTGGAATAGAGAAATTGCAGAATTACTGGTGGTAGTATTAGTAGAAGTAGTAGCAGTAGTAGTAGTAGGTAAGGTGAGGTGGCAGATTAGCATTTAAAGCGTACATGTTTGCCGACGGCCATCGACATTCGAGATGGCAGAGACATGCCGAATCTGGTTTGGTATTTGAACAGGTGAAGTCGTCGTCGACCAGTAAGCAACCAGGGACTGCCAGCGACAAACGACGATTGATTTTCCGCTATCTTGCTATCAATCTCACCACAAATATATAGAAACAAAATATAGAGAAACAAATAAAAGAGTAGTAGTAGAGACAGTGGCGCGGAACGCAAATAATGAAATATTATCCGATAAGGCTGCTCTCCCTTGTCTTATTTACCATTTCCGTTATCTTATTTAACATATGAACTATGAACTTACTAATTAGCATTTCGTATCATTAAGGTTTCACGTTTAAAAAATTCATTTAGTTAAAATAATTGAGAAATTTGTGTTCGAGTACGAACTCATTCCGTTTCATCCGAGGGGTGAACTGCGACCTAATATGCTGTACACCTACTTCCACTTGTACTTCCAAATATTTCCAAGTACTTTCAAATATTTCCAAGTAATTCCAAATATTTCGAAGTACTTCAAATATTTCCAAGTACTTTCAAATATTTCCAAGTACTTTCAAATATTTCCAAACACTTCCAAATATTTCCAAGTACTTCCAAATATTTCCAAGTAATTCCAAATATTTCCAAGTAATTCCAAACATTTTCAAGTAATTCAAAATATTTCAAATATTTCTAATGAGTATTTCCAGAAATATGCTAAATATTTGAAATTACCTTCCAAATATTTCCAAGTACTTTCTCAAATATTTCCAAGCACTTCCAAATATTTCCAACTACTTCCAAATATTTCCAAGTAATTCATAATATTTCCAAGTGCTTCCAAAATATTTCCCTGGCTCACCGAAGAACCGTTTCTGCCCTTTCCCTGTACTACAGATACTATCACGGTGTCTGTTTAGTCGAGCTGAAATCAATTATCTCCCAATGCCCTCTTTACGAGAAACACGCTGGTTTTCAAACGCTCAGCACCCCTTCTCTGTCAAAATTGGATAAAAGTCGAACAAGCGCTTTCGCCAACTCTTTTATCCCTATGACCTCCAGAAACTGGAACTCGCTCCCTGCCACCATCTTTCCCGCGACTTATAACCTTCAGCTATTTAAGACCCGTATCCACAGATACCTTCGACCCCCGCCCGCGCAACCCATAAAATTCTTTCTTCTTCTTTTCACGATGGAGGGGCCAACCCTTGCCTTTAGGGGTTGCACCTTTTTGGTGTAACTCCTTCTCTCATCATTATCATAAAAAACAAGTACTTCTAAATATTTCCAAGTACCTTCAAATATTTCCAAGTACTTCCAAATATTTCCAAATACTTTCAAATATTTCCAAATACTTCCAAATATTTCCAAATAATTCCAAATATTTCCAAGTACATCCAAATATTTCCAAGTACTTCCAAATATTTCCAAGTACTTCCAAATATTTCCAAGTACTTCCAAAATACTTCCAAAGAGGTGTACACCTACTTCCAATCGCGGATCACCCTCGGTTTCATCTAAAGAATTTTTACTTTCACATTTATATTCTATAATATAATGGGAGAGTATTGCGATGGCCAGTCTGGGTCCTGACTCTTTGAGAGCTTGTATCTCAGAGATGAAATAAGTTAATTTCATTTTGAAACTTCTAGGTGGAAGGAATCATTGGCCTTAATAGTTGGAAACCGGATTTAGGACATAAAACCGGGAATCGTGGTCCCCAGAGGTCCACGGAGGTGTCACTTGAGGTGTCACTTGATAAATACACTAATTTTTAAAAAATCGTTGGAGCCGTTTTTGAGAAAATCAAAAAAACGAAAAATCTTTCATTTAAACGCACACTTCCGGTCTTCCAATCTCAACCAAAAGCTTGATGTACTCCTTCTAGCCTATATCAAGCTTACGTTTCGAATTTCGTATCTCTGAGACTTATGGTTGCGTAACGCAGGGGGGGGGGTAAATTCTTACGTACGTAAACATCAACTTCCGGTTTTTCTATTTTAGCCAAAATCTTGTTATACTTCTTGTAGCCTCTAGATAGCTTAACTTTCAAATTTCAAGGCACTCCGACATTCCGAAGACGAGATATGAACGATTGAAATATTTATTTTACGACACTCCTAATTTGCAACCTCTTCCTTTAATTCAATCGGATTAAAAATTTGACACAACTATTAACTCATAACACTTGATTTTTTTTTCACCATCTTGGCCTCGGGAACTAGTGCCCATTTAGCCAACTGTGGTTAAGTATTTGAACCTCGGTTAAGTATTTGAACCGTGGTTAAGTATGAAAATAGCTAACAGATTTTTTTTGCTAAAAAGTCGATGAAAATTTTTTTGGCGGGAGAGGGAAATACACTCCTTTTTGGCCCTACGTGCCGGATACAAATTTTAAAATTTTTAAGAAAATAATATTATTAACCCTAATATTTGAAAAATCCGAATGTAAAAGTATTTGAACCGTGGTTAAGTATTTGAACCTCGGTTAAGTATTTGAACCGTAAATAGCAAATTAAATATGAAATCAATAAGGTAAGTATGTAAACAGCGATGAAATTTTTTTGGCAGAGAGGAAAGTACATTCCTTTTTGGTTCTAGGTGCCAGATACAAATTTTAAAATTTTAGAAAATAATATTATTAACCCTTATTTCGATGCTCCAACAACCCCTACGTAAGAAGGGCTTAATTGCCAGTCAAAATAAGTCAAATTAGAAAAATATATTCAATGATAAATTCAGAAATTAGAGTAAGAAAAATTGTTGAAAAAACCGAATGAAACGAAACGATGATTCGTGACATGAAACTTAATTCTGTTGCAGCTTACAGAAATTTTTCATTTCTCCTACTCTTAGAGCAGTCATTTTTTGTTGCTAAAAAGTCGATGAAATTTTTTTTGGCGGGAGAGGAAAGTACACTCCTGTTTGGTCCTAGGTGCCTTCTCCCTTGAAAAAAAAACAATTTTTCCTTGAAAAAAAAATTATCAGATTTAAATATTTAGTATATCATTTTAAATTATTAATTCACTTGCAAACAGTCTACCGAGTCTTGAAAAAGCTGCATTTTTTTCTTTCAATTTTGTACTCGAAACTCCCGGTAGCAAGACTTCGCTTGCTTCCCTCCGAGCCTAGTATTGGATTCACTTAAAATTTGCATTTTTTTGCTCTTTGTGCTTAAAAATCTCTGACAGTTGAAAAAAAAACTTGTCTGCTTGTCTAGATTCAAAGACCCACAATAACTTAAAAACGAAAAGTGGTAGAAAGTTCGTTTTTGTTTTTATTTTCAATGCAAAAAACTTTCTAGCTTAGATCTTCCGGTTAAAAAATGGAAAATTACTAAAAATATATAATTTTTTAGGTGAAATTTTTCTTTTATTCTTGTATTCAATAGATAAGAATCGTATCGGTAATTTTTGATACTCTATCCATTTTTGCTCTTTGAGATTTTTTGAGTTGTACATTTATTCTTATTCAAATAAAAATTTAAAAAAGTTTAAAACAAAAATATTAAGACATGCACTGATGTTTTCCAGCCGACGTGCACTGAGCGGTGTAGCTCTCGAAACGTGTTCAAAATATCGATTACGTCTGCCTAAAATAAAGGTTTAAATAGAAGATAACTTTTTTATTTTACCTTTTTCCATCACACTGGTACCTTAGCCAATTCATTATAATTTTTTCTTATATCCAAAAAAGTGCTCGACCCGATTTCTACACCAAATGATTCTTATTTTTTACTTTCACATTTATATTCTATCGAATATAATGGGAGAGTATTGCGATGGCCGAGTCTGGGTCCTGACTCTTTGAGAGCTTGTATCTCAAAAATGAAAAAAGTTAATTTCATTTTGTAAAGGAATCGTTGCCCTTAATAGTTGGAAACCGGATTTAGGACATAAAACCTGAATTGTGGTCCCCAGAGATGGAAGGAATCGTTGCCCTTAATAGGTGGAAACCGGATTTAAGACATAAAACCTGAAATTGTGGTCCCCAGAGGCCAAAAAGTGGTCCAAAATCCATTGGTCAGTGCGTATGTACCCCCCTGCGTTTCGCAACCATAAGTTTCAGAGATACGAAATTCGAAACTTAAGCTTGATATAGGCTAGAAGTAGTACATGAAGCTTTTGGTTGAAATCGAAAGACCGGAAGTGGGCATTTACATGAAAGATTTTTCGTCTTTTTTGATTTTCTCAAAATTGTTGGAGTCGTTTTTGAGAAAATCAAAAAAAAACGAAAAATCTTTCATGTAAATGTCCACTTCCGGTTTTCCGATTTCAATTGACTGATTTATTGTGCCACGCAGAGGGGGGCAGCCCTTTACAAAAAGAAAACAGATTTTTTTTTACATATCAGAGTACAACTTCTCATCAGCCGTCCAAACAATAATGCCAGATGTTGTGGCTATTTATGATTAAAATACATATACAGGCGACTATGACACAAATCTAGAACCGAGGCCAGAGTGTTGGGAGCGCAAAAAGCGCCCCACAACTGTGCAAAGCTATCAACAAAGAAATAAATAAATATTACTATCAAAAAAACAAAACAAAAAATATCTATAAATAAAATTTAACATTAAATGCTAAGAAATCATTAAAATTATTTTAAAATGGACTGGCCACTGCAGAAAGGTCATTTGTCGAAGATGGCCAGCCCAGCAATGCACATAAATCTAAAGTTATATTTGTATTCAATTAAGGCCGGGCCCCGTCCTGAAAGTCCGCCTCATAAAACTCGAAAAGTTAAAAAGGGAACCTAGCATCGCCCTGAGTGTCATTTTGTTTAATGTAGTTTTGGGGACACCCAGGGCGCGCAGGTCCCTGAAGGACCGGGGACACCACACCCCCTTCCACGATATTGTCGCCGCCAAAACGGTAACAGCACCGGCGGCGACTCCGAACCTCTCCGCGATATTCCCGACCAGACTGGAGTTGCAGCTATAATAATTAATTTTGTTCTTGTTAGCAACCTCCAGTCCGGCGAGCGCGGAGACCACCTGGACATCAATGACCGTCACCCGATCTTCCGGCCCTGCCATCACGATGTCTGGCTTACGATTTCTGGCGGCGCTGGAGTATAAATACTCCAGCTCCACCCTACGAGATCTTTTTTTAAATCGTCCGCCAGACATCGGACAACGGCGTCGTGCCTTTTGATCCTCCCGTCGTGTGTCCGCCCACAGCCCTGGATAATATGGGCCGTCGTCTCCGTTTTGGGGCACCCGGCCCTACACCCCGGGACACCCCCTCCCGCCTACCGCGACTTGTGCGGACAGCAGAAGGGAGAGAGCCGGATCGGAGGCGGCAGAGGTCCTTAAACGTGCCGTTGCTCAGCAGACCAGGGTAGTTCACCCAGGAGTACGACGGGGTAGCCCTCGCACAAAGTCCCAAGTCCTTACCGTCAACACTGTCATACAACCGGCGGGCCCAGTATTCCCCGGCTCCCTCCACGCCGCCAAATTTTCGGAGGGCATCGGTGGCCCAATTAATCCTTCTGATTACATGATACGTCTCAGATGCAGCTCTCGCTGCATCAAAGCTCGAAGATGACATTCGGCTTATACGAGCATGTGTCAGAAGTGGCACGTGCCAACTAAAGGAAGGAACCCCCAAACCCCCGTCCCTTATCCTGGCGTGGAAGAAACCCTCTGGAGTGTCGCGAGGCAAGTTAATGGTTTTTCTAATGAATGCCCGCACCCGGCGATCGATGGTGATGAGGTCGCCCACCGTAACGCCGCCTAACACCAGGGGATGGATACCTGTGGGAAGAACATGAAGTCTCAAGATCTCCATCTTTTGCGAGGCCTTCAGGGGAGCGGCCCCCACCCTCTCCAACATCTCCGCTAGCGGCCACTCCGAGGATACTAGTCCCGAGGTGCCCACACGGACTCCAAGGTAGGAAAAGGACCGACCAACGGCTAACGCCGTGATCGGCCCACCCTCCACCCTGAAGTCATAGTCTGTGCACACCCGGATCTTTCTCTCCTTACCGGAGGGAACCAGCGAGAGAGTCACAGACTTGGCCGCATTAACCTTCATCCCGAACATGGCGGCGCCGACCTCAAAGTCGCGTATCCGAACCCTAAGGCCCACGGCCGTCGATGCCACAAGGACAACGTCGTCCGCAAAAGCCAAAGAGCCAACACGTACGCCTCGTAAGTCGTAACCGACATGAGGGGACAATCGGTCTAAGATATATTTAGCAGCCAAGTTGAAGAGAAATGGCGACAATGGGTCCCCCTGCCTCACACCCCTCCCCAACCTGATCTTATTTGATCTTGAGCCCTCATGGACCAGCGTTGTTGTGCTGTCCGAGTATAGAGACCTGACCACGGGAACGAGCGCGGGGTCCAGCAGGTCATCCAGTATGTCCATTAGAGGTTGGTGCATTATAGTGTCAAATGCCTTTGAAATATCTAGGGATGCGACATGTAGCTGTTTCAGCTGACACCTCGCATCCCTTATGATAGCCCCCAGGACCTGGGTGTTCTCCGCACAACCATCGGTCTTAACAAACCCCCGCTGGTCTCCCCGAAGCTCAACAGTGCTCTCTATACGATGAAGGAGAACCCTGCTAAGCTGCCGAGCGACCACAGAGTTGACCGTGATTGGCCGATAATGCTGTGGCTGTGATGGCGATGGGATCTTAGGGATCAACACGGTCCGCGCGCTGGACAGAATCTCTGGCACCCTACCCTCCAGGAGTATCGCGTTAAGCAGGGCGAGACGCTCCTTATCTCCTACGCCTCTCCAGGCCGCAGGAGACAGACCGTCTGGCCCGGCTGCCGATTTTTTAAACGAGGTGGTAGTAGTGAGCTCCTGGAGGAGAACAGGACTCGGGAGGACTCTCGGACGGTCGGAAACGGCGGAAAGGCATCCCCGGCAATCGCCCAGGATATTAGTCCAATAGGCGCTCGCCGCATCAAACCCCACGCCGCGATCCGAACCGCCCTCAAGGACCTCCTTCACTGCTCTATTCTTATCACGATGCCAGAGAGACTGCATCCTCCCATATTCAGCACGCTTCGCTGCGCGCCTCCCCTCCGATCATTTGGGGGAGGCCAGGTGGAATTGCCTCCCCTCACACGCCTCCCAGCCCCAGCAACCGCAAGACCCGCTCCACGAGCCCGAAGCCATGCATCCAACAGTCCCTCCCACGGCCTACCCTCGAGTACGTTAACAACAATACCCCTCATGACAGTATCGCCCCCCGGGGAGTCGCGATAAGCCCTAAGGGCGGCAACGAGAGGAGGATCGACATCTACGCCGACGGCCATCAATGGTTCAGTGGATAGTTCATCATTTGCTGGGAAGGGGGTAACCACACTAACACTAGGCAGATCTTCGGCCAGGTGACCATCACTAGCACCACTACACACGACACTGACATCCGACTCTTCAGCCCGATGGCCAGCAGAAGGTGCAGCAGGATCCGGCACACCACATTCCCATGCGGCTCGTCCTTCATTGTCTCGTTCGGTAGGTATTGCGGGCCGACCCTCCCCCCCACAGGGTACATGCCCGCCGTCACAATCGGTGATGGGGACTGACTCCTCAGCTCCCTCAACGGTGTCACCCATAAGGCACCCCTCGTGTCCGCCAAGATGGTCTGGCTCTTCCCCGAGAGGTGGCACGGTGGCAACGCCTGATGTCTCCTCGGTGGTGTCATCCTCGTAGCACCCCTCGTGGCCGCCAAGATGGTGTGGCTCTTCCCCGAGGGATGGTGTGATGGCATCGCTTCCGACCAGGTTGGCAGGGCTCCCACCGGCAGCTGACAGTTGTTCGGCCAGCTGACCGATGGAAACATTTAACAACCCTGACGGTCCGGCCTCATCAATCGGTGTCAGTCTTGATTGTGGCGGAGGCCCGGAAGAGGAGGATGCGCGTTGTTCGGCCAGAAGAGCCCTATAGGCTAGAGACCTCCTCTTCCCTCTAATACTCTCTAAGGTGCGACCCCATTCGGTCCACCTTTCGCGTAGCCAGTCGTTTATACGCCACTGGACCCCCGCCGGGGCCGAAAGCTCCAATTGGACGAGAAGGTTAACCTCCTCATCTGACCAGGGAATCCTTATATTTGGTATTGGGACAGCAGCATTCCAGTGTTCTTGGTGTTGTTGACGTATGTGCTGCCCCAGGCCCCTAATGTTTCTAAAGGCTCTGTCACAATGTGGGCACACTGATGGCAGATCCGCCATAATTGGGATTTAGAGAAAATGCTCCTCTACTCTACGTCCAAATGGGCCGTAGAGTCAAAATAAATTGAATTAAAGGAGGGGACTTCAAGGTCATAAAACCTCGCCAGGGCCCTTTTCTTGTGCACCAGGCAAGGGATGGCTTGCAGCGTTAGAGCCCACCTAACGCTGCCAGATGCAACCAAAATAAAAGCTTCAGGTGTGTAAGTAAAATTGCACCTCACAGCTTACCAGGACCCACTATACAAAAAATAAAATAAAATAGATAGTATAGGAAAAGGGGGCGAAGCACACATGCGCCTCCCCTGTGAGCATTATAATATCCCCCCCCCCAAATAAATAAATAAATAAACATAGTCTCATGTCATCAGATAAAATATGCAAATGTTAGGCAGGAAGAGGGTTCGAATCCGTGTAATGAGGACAGCCCACGCCTGCCCCACTTGCAATCAATAATATTAAAACGAAAAATAAAATTGTTGGGGAGACCAGGGAAATGCGTCAATGCCCTATGATGTGGGCGACGCATGCCCAAACCCCTCCACAAAAATTACAACTAAATAACAATAATTAAAATTTGAGACGAAAATGACTAGAATAACAAACGGGGATAAAATAATTATAAATAAATACGTTATAAAATTAAAACAAGCCAACAATGACTTAAATGACGTGAAATCATTAACAATCAGCACCTCAATAATAATAAGGTTGGCTGACAATAAATAAATATATACATAACGATTCGGGTGAATTATTAAAAGCAATAGCCGCTCGAGTTATATTAACTCTGGTTTCCATGGTAACCGAGGATGCGCTAACGAATGCGCGCTCGGTATCCAGGAGATAGATGCGGGGGTAGCCTGAATGCGGAGTGCAGGGAAACATCTCCTCCTCTCAGGTGAGCGAGGGGGTTGTCACCATGGCAACGGTTGCGTGACGCTAGCGTGCACACGTATCCCATAGATAGAAGCGGGGGCTCGGCTGGTCGAGGGGAGCAGGGGAAGTAGGCGTGGCGACAGTGCAGGTCTATGGGGGGTAAAGTCCAAAGCCACGTTAAATTCGTTTTAGCCCCCAAAACCTCCCCTAGACCAGAAAAAAGAAGAGAATAAATTGGCCATCTGATCCAGAAAATTCTTCCGCTCACAATGAAATAGATTTAAAAAGGCTCCCACCACTCATCACCTCGTCAGAGTTTTCTGCCCTTTAAAAGCAACCCCTTAGGCTGAGGGCCTAGGGGTGGCGGCTCACAGGAGGTAAACACAGTGGGTACTCACCCCCAAATTCGCATTAATGTAGGTCCGGGCGTTCCGACATTATGGTCCTTTAGCTGAGGAGCTGCATGAAGCACGTGCACTCCCCACCAAACCCGCTTGATGTACTCCTTCTAGCCTATATCAAGCTTAAGTTTCGAATTTCGTATCTCTGAGACTTATGGTTGCGAAAGGCAGGGGGGTGGTAAATTCTTACGTACGTAAACATCAACTTCCAGTTTTTCTATTTTAGCCAAAATCTTGTTATACTTCTTGTAACCTCTAGATAGCTTAAGTTTCAAATTTCAAGGCTATTCGACTTTTCGAAGAGGAGAAATAAACGATTAAAATATTTATTTTAAGACACTCCTAATTTACAACCCCTTCCTTTAATTCAATCGGATTAAAAATTTGACACAACTATTAACTCATGACACTTGATAAATACACTAATTTTTAAAAAAAATCGTTAGAGCCCTTTTTGAGAAAATAAAAAAAAACGAAATAAAGGAAGGGGGTGTAAATTAGTAGTATCGCGATGAATTAAAATAAATGAAAATGTGAAAGTCGTGTGGTAAACACACCAGTAGATTTATCTTCTAATAATTTACATGCTAAATTAAAAAAATAAATTAAAAAATATATATATACATAAATACATTTTATTTTCAAAAATGTCGATACAATGACTAGTTATTCGAAAAGAATTCTTTATAAATATTGTTAATTCTTTTATTAACATAAAAAGAATAAAAACGCAACTAAAATTAACAACTTTTACATATTGCCAAATTTGAAGTTATAGCTTAGCCTGGATTTTTTTTTGCATTATAATGCTAATAAATAAATAATTGAAAGAATGAAGTCTGTTCAATTTTATCACCGTCGTAACTAGCTTTTTTAGGGCCCTGTGCAAACATTTTTTTAGGGCCCCTATATTTTTTGGGAAAAAGTAATTATAGTTCAAATGGAAATTTTTGTAAAAAATTTGTGTTTTAAAATCTCGAATAAAATTTTTGTAAAACAAATTTGTAAAGAAAATTCAATTAACAATTTCGTTTTAGGGCCCCCTAGATCTCTGAGCCCTGTGCGGGTGCACCTGTTGCACCTGCCTAGTTACGGCGCTGAATTTTATACTTCATCAATAAAAAAAAAATACCTGATAATAGAAATTTTTCACAACCGATAACTTGTAAAGTTAGAAATATGCTTATTTAATATAAAAAGCACGCTTTTGATATTATCTCATTTTCTTTATTTTTGCTTGTTTTTTTCTGTAAACATTAATTTTTTATATTTTAATTAAAAAAAAAATATTACATTCAGATCATTGAATTTATTGATAGAAAATAACCTCCTTTTTTTCAAAGTCGGTCGAAAATAAATATATAATATATAATATATAAGTAAATATTAATAAATTGATTTATTTTTTTCAAAATTTTATAAAAAAAAGACATTAAATTTTAGAACGAAAGATGTTCAAAGAAGAAATAATGTAAAATACTCTGGAAGTTTTTTTAAACTTTAAAAATAATCTCACTTCTATCTTATTTCATTATTACTTCATCAACTAAATACTATACATTTGTATATTTAACTGTAAAAATATTTAAGAAGAAACATCTTTCTAAATTGGAAGACGAAGAAAATATATCGGTGAAGAGTTAAAATCGAGTATCATCGGGCATTTTTACAAAGTATGCAATTTTGTCCGGAGGAACGGGATAATGATGTAGCCAGCGATTTCCTTTGCGAAGACTCCCATCCATGCCATCCTTCCATACCCCAGAAGGAAGATAAACTTCACGTTCTCGCACTTTTGGGGCCAGAACCGGAGCTACAATCAGTTCTTCCCCAATGGAAAATTCGTCCACTACCATGTGACAAGCTGCATCATTTGGGTCTAGCATCCAGAGGGGTCGAATTATTGGGATCCCAGATTCTAGCGCTTCTCGCAAGTATTTTTTTAAAAGTGTGTTGACCTGAAAAAATAAAATATAGAAATAATTAATTTTAAAAAAATAAAAATAATTTTTATAAAAAATAAATAAAACCGACTTCAAAAAATTAAATGCAACAAATAAAATAATAAGAACTTAAAAATCAAATAAAATACACAAAAAGGTATAAAATAATTATATAATTTAGTTACAACTAAACGACGAAATATTAACATGAAATCACTTTTTGAAGTCGGTGCCAAACAAACTATATAAGCGAGCGTACCCGCCAAACGTACTAAGTAAGATCCGTCAAGTGCGATTCATAAAATGTATATTTTTGGCACCGACTTCAAAAAGAGATTTCATGTTAATATTTCGTCGTTTAGTTGTAACTAAATAAGATAATTATTTTATATCTTTTAGTGTATTTTATTTGATTTTTAAGTTCTTATTATTTTATTTGTTGCATTTAATTTTTTTGAAGTCGGTTTTATTTATTTTATAAAAATTATTTTTATTTTTCTCTTTTTAGTGATGTTATTAATAGTGACTTAAGATAATAATACTTTGTATGCATCTCATAAGAGAAAGCGTCGGGCGAATGAATCAGAAAATGATAATAAAATTCAATTCATAAATATAGAAATTCTCTCGAAACGATTGCGGGTTTTAAATGAATGTTTTAAGATTTTCTTTATAAAAGATTTTATTTATTATAATTTCGATTATTTGGTCATAAGAATTGGAGATTTACGTTATTTCGTCATTGATCATATCTTCAGAACTTGACCAAATTAATATGGTACTATCCCTAAGGTACTCTCTTTCCAATAAAAAAAGAATCATTAAAATCGGTTCATAAACAAAGAAGTTATGCCTAAACAAACATAGCAAAAAAGGTCCAATACCAATGAAAAAAAAACAGGACCAATGAAACTAGACTGAACCCAATGCAAAAAAATCATCAAAATCTGTTCACAATTGACGAAGATATGAGGTAACATAGACACAAAAAAAAATCAGTTGAATTGAGAACCTCCTCCTTTTTTGAAGTCGGTTAAAAACGAAAATCAGGATATTCTACTGCTGGGATGTATCAGATGCCCTGGAATTGAATAATAACTTATTGATAAAAATAATATTAATTTACCGTTTTATATCGAAGGGCTGTTAGCATCTTAGCCATTTCGAGGAGAGATTCATTTCCATATTTACTGGGAAGGTGAGTGTAACGAATTACTGGAAGAAAAGTGGCTAGTTGAAGCCATCGTTCATATAATTCCTGATCTGGTAATCGAACCTCATCAGTGAAATTTCCTCCCATTTCCTTAAAAGAAAAAATAGATAGATAGATTGTTATTATCTTTTAAAACTTTAGAAGTAAGTTCTAAAAATCTACGAAAATTTCTATTTGAAATCAAATCAGCTAATTGTTTTTTCTATAATCTCAATAATAGATTTATGAGTCGATTGTAAATTTAAGATATAGGTACTTGATCGGTATAACCTAGTAAATTTAGATCTAGTTAGTCCGTATCTCTGTCGACCCATTAATAAAGTATTAAGCCTTATAATGATAAAACTTAGGAAAGATGCGAGGAAGGTCTCACAAAAAAAGAAATAAAACAAAATTGAGTTTTGTTTTTATTTCTTTTTTTGTGAAACCTACCTCGCATCTTGCTCAAGTTTTATTATTATATTAAAATGTGTCACCTAGAACCAACACCTAACTTAAAATTATTGGATAAAAAATACTTTGTAGGTTTCACATTAAGATATAAAAAATAAAACGAATTTATTTTTGGAGAATCTTTAATCTCGATATATATATTTCGGGTGACTAACCCATCTTCAGGAGAAACAGAAAGTAACTGACCTGAATAAGTCGAATTTGATTAATCCTTCCTTCCCCCCTCCCCCTACATCTACCTGAGTGTAGATCCTCATTTCTCAGAAGGCCATTCAAAATTAAACAAAATAGACTTCCTACCTTTCTCCCTCCACTAATTTTAAATATTTACCCCTTTTGTTATATTAAAAATAAATTTTACCATTGACTTGTATTCAAATTCGACTTATCCAGTGTCAGTTAATTTCTGTTTCTCTTGAAGATGGGTTAGTCACCCGAAATATATATATATCGAGATTAAAGATTCTCCAAAAATAAATTCGTTTTATTTTTTATATCTTAATGTGAAACCTACCAAGTATTTTTTATCCAATAATTTAAAAAAAATGTTTCACCAAGTACCAACACCAAATTCCTTAAAAAACAACACCTAACTCCTTAAAAGTTATTAAGCCTTACTTGATCAGGAAAATAGTCCCCTCCAACCGCTCCTGGCATTAGAAATGGGTATCCGATAACTCCATAAGTTAAAATAGTAGGAATGATGTTGTTAAGAGCTTCCCATGAGGAAGCAAAAGGCGGAAGGGAAACAAAGACTGGCGCTCTGGACATGGTTACCGCTCCGGAGACAGCAGCAACGCTTACGGCTCTCAAAACAATTTCCGTCAGTATAGTTTTATACTGATCTGGATTAATTAATTGTTCTTCAAACCGATAGTAATGGGGCATGTCGTACGCAGTACCCATATCAAGATAAAAACCATCAAGTTCGTACTCCTCAACTAATTTCCGAAGCCGTTTTTGTAACCTGTAAATATTTTTATGTTACCATACGTAGTATACGAAAGTATTGTAATTGTACAGAGAAAAAATTAAGATTTTTGCATATCTTTACATTTCAACATGAGTTCAAAAAGTAGCTTAACGATTAGTTAAACTTCTAAACTAGTTAGCAAGTAACTGATAGTGTTATGTTATAATGTTATAAATAATAACAAAGAAATAGATAAACAGTAATAGGTAAAAAATCATACCAAGGCAATGACGAATTATTTGTTATATCTAAAACGCCGACACTTTGATCATGATTGTATGTTGTTAATGCAGGAACAATATTTTCCGTATCTCGTTCACGAACAAGTAGACCTTCTCGTACAGCCTCATGAAAGTTCGCCGAATCTGTACTGTAACATAAGTTTCAATGAAATATACATGACAGAGATAGAAATAATTCTAAGATCAAAAGTATTAATACCTGATAAAGGGTTGTACAGTGAGCAGAACTCGAAATCCTCTTCGATGAACTACAGTCATTGTATCACTAATAGTCGCAAAACGAACCGGGTCAAAAGTCAAATCACCTAAATTTCGTTGCCACTGGGCATCCACTAGGACATGACCAAGTCGGAAGAACTTCAAATCAATGACATCTTGAGTATAATTGAAGACAGCAATATCGCTCATAGAATTGATCGGCGTCAATTGCCAAACAGGTTCCATGAGAAGTGAGGAGAATTTTTCCAAATCTTCCTTTTTGAGTCCGTCCCATAAATTTTTATCAGCTAATGTAGAGTGAACTTCTTTCATATTTTTAGCTGTACAGAGAGAATAATTTAACTGAAGATATGGCGATTTTTTGAGAATATATGCAAAATTATCATAGCGTGCTTGTAAACATAATTGTTGATTATCGTTTTCATTGATGGATATATAGAGAGGCGTATCGTTATCGATGGAAATGGTAACGCCTTGACTGTTGAGAAAATATCTGAAAAGAGACATCATCGTCAACTCGTTTACCCTCTTGATTTCTAGAGAATGAAGTTGCCTCCCTGAATTTCTCGTTATCGAATCGTACAATTTTCAATCCTTGAAGATCTGAGCCCATAATAACTTTTTCCTACTCTCAGAATCTTCTCTTATTTTTAGAAATAACTGTCGCTTCTGAGTAGGGTTTCTTAAGAAATTTTTATAGATCTATATTTTTATAAGGGAATATTGCGAATATACGAATATATTATACTATTGTATACGATAGGATGTGACATAATATGAACAGCCATTGTTACCTTTTGAGAACATTTCCCCATTGATGTCGGTTAGTATTGCCGGTTACGAATGGGGCTGAAATCACCTGTCCAGTTTCAAGGGGCCAAGACATACTAGCAGTTTGACCTCCTCCATACCAATGACCTCGTCCCTCGGACCAATCAAAGCAATCCATAGGCTCATAACTGAAAAAAATTTGAGAATAAATTACGAAAATAAACGTTAAATAAAGAACAAAAAATCATCAAATTTAAACTTTTATTTCTCTATGGCAGACTTACTCTGGTGAGACGCTCTGCCACAGGATTTGATAACAGCGCAGAGATCCACGCTCCTGGCTACTGAGATAGAGGCGCGCTCGGTTCATCCATTCCATGCAGACAGCGCCTTCCTCGGTACGCTCATGCTCTGCCAGACAACGGAAAGCGTGCGAATGCAGATCAAGTCCGATTCCTAACTGACCCCAGGCGACTTCTCGACCCCTGGGATCATATACGCGAACAGTGCGCGCTTCTTTGTTGAAGCGAAACCGGTCAAAATAGGCTCTCTATTGAAGTAGAAAGGAATCTTAACGAGTGATCGCTATTGTTTACATCTAAATTCAATTATTGTGTGTGAAACTATACCTGCAGAACTTGTTGATTGTAGAGAACATGAGTAACAGCAACAAGGCATACAATCATGAGAAATAGAATTCCAACAAAGGCTCGCAGTTTGTAGTCCTTTGGCTTTTTTCTTTTAAGCATTCCCGGCAATGACATAGCCTATTATACACATTTAACAAATCTTATATAAAATTTCAATATAACATTGATAATGAAACCCGATTAAGTGATCGAGTACTGTCCAGAGATGTACAAGAAATCTCATTAAAAATGATCTGGAATACAAGTTACAAGATACTTTTAAGTAAAGTATTTGAGATATCAGATACAAGATACTTTTGTAAATGGTTAACACAAATTATTATTAATCTACTATTGTCGTATCGCTTTTCCATGGAGGAGTTTGGCGATGTAATCAATGTAAAAATATGTCTGTTATAGGAACTTAATTGTGCATTTAGCCGATACCCAATCATAAAAATTAAGAAAAATGTTGTACGGATTTGATATTTGTTACATAATAATTACAAACAGCAGGGGGTAAGGGTCGAGGAATTTTTTTTTCATACTAAGGGGGTCGTGTCATGAAAAAGGTTGAAAAACACTGCAATAGAGGAATCATAGTCCTCTAAAAACATATAATAAGATTCGTGTTTTATCTTTTTTTTAATGTCTTCTCCATTTCTGTTTAAAGCAGTGTTTCTCAAACTATTTGTAGCTGCGACACACTTCTAGTAAGTCTAAAATTTCACGACACACTAAAAGTCACAAGTACAAATACTACTGTATATAGCAGGGGTGGTCACAACGCGGGTCGCGAGCCGCATGCGGCGAATAATACTTATTTTAAAAAGTATAATAATTAAATTAAAAAAATAATAATACAAAAATTAAATTAATTTATGTTATGGAGGTAGTTCTAAAAATGGTTAACTACATTCGCTCAAGTGCAAAGACACACCGAGAGTTCAAATTCTTTATACAGTACTTGAATAATGACGAGCTTTCTGATTATGTATCTTGGTACTGTTTAGTGAGATGGCGTTAAGCAATGTTATTGCCAGATTTTTTCAATTATTTGATCCAATTAAACAGTTTATGCAAGAAAAAGAAAAAATTTTCCCTGAACTTGATGACTCTCAATGGTTGTTAGATTTGGCTTTTTTTACTGATGTGGTTCAGCATTTACAAACGTTAAACATATCATTGCACGGAAGAGAAAAACTCATTTCTGATTTAGTGCAGAGTGTATTTAGCTTTTATTGCAAATTAAGACTCTTTCGAAAGGACCTTGAAGCCAAGACATTGGCTCACGTCAAATGTTCGTAGAAAATGATTGAAAACCACCCTGATGTTCAGGTGGAAACAGAAGATTATTTGTGCAAAATATCTGGTCTTGCTGAAGAAATAAATGACAGATTTAATGATTTGAGTACACTCAACCTTCGTGTATCTTTTTTTAAATAAACCATTAATTAATCTCCAAACAATGTGGCTCGGTTTGAAATAGTTTTATAAATTTGCGGACTTCAAAGTTAATGTTAGTGGCTACCCCTGGTATATAGTATAGTACTATAGCTTATAAATGTGATATTATATCTATCTAGAAACAGCAAAAAATAATACAGTTTTTATGTGTTTTTACATATCAAAATGATAATTTTTAAAGAAAAATATAAATTTTTAATGCGATGGGTGGGATTGATGTACAGAACAAAGATTTTTTATTCGGGGACTTATCGATGCCAGGCTCACTCTTAATTCCTCTTCTACTGAATTAGTCGTTTTATTTTCTTTTGTATAAGTTTGTTCAATGCTGAAAATCCTGATTCGCACAAGTAAGAAAGAGGCGGAGAATTGTAACAGAATTCTTATAACTCTGTCAGAAATGTTCGAATTATTTTTATCCAAAATTGACGAACTAATTATTATTATTCTTAAACTCAATTTCCAGCGATTGATTGATTCGGATTTCGGCCAGCTCTCCTTCCTCTTGTAGGTTTAATTGCAAAGATGGACAATTTTTTGTCGCAAATGGATCTCTTACCCACAAATAAATTTTTGTATCAAGTGAGGGAAAATAATGTTCAATTTTTGTTTTTAGCAGCTCTAATGTTTCACTTATTAAATTAATTATTTCCTTATAATTGCTTTTGCAGTCAAGGGAAACATTTCTAATTTATATCTTTTACATATTTTGTCCATATATTTAGCTTTTCCTTAAAGGCGAACGATTTGTCAGTATAAGAGAATTTTTCTCCGACACACCTGAAGCTTGATCACGACACAATAGTGTGTCGCGACACTTAGGGCCGGTTGTATGTCGCACTTTCAGTGCCTGTCATCTGATTGGCCATCCCAGTCCCTCCATTTACCATCTACCGTTTGTTAGTGGTAAAAAGCATTTACTTTGCGACATACAACCGGCCCATAGTTTGAGAAACACTGGTTTAAAGCCTCCGATTTTTGTTTTTCAGATCGATTAATTTTACGTGTTTCAGCCAGGATAAAAAATGCATAGGTAGAGGAAAGTGGGGGAATATCGACTACTTAAGCGCTGTTAAAAATATCAAGTATTAATCTTGGTAATAAGATGCTCAAAACGGTCAAATTGCTTGGTTAATTTATCTATTATGAGTTTCTTCTATTGGATTTGCAAACAATCAAATGTTTAATTTTTTTTTTTTTTTTTTTTTTTTATTGTGAAACCTACCTCGTATCTTACTCAAGTTTTATTATTATATTAAATCAAATGTTTTTTTATAAAGTACATTTTTTTAAAAAGGGAAAAATACGGGGTAATTTCGACCGGTAGGGTAATATTGATCATGGTGGAGGGCAAAATCGACCAAGCAGTAATATTTTGAAATAAATTTAATTTTAACATTTTAAAATTAATTTTAACATTGCATCATTAGTAATGTTTATTTTTATTACGCACTTGATTTAAAATAGTTATTATCCCATACCTACCAAGTGTAAATATTAGGTTGGGTAATATCGATCACTGGAGGGTCTTTGTTGAAAAAGTGCTCTTTCGTGGTCAAAATGGGAAAAAATCGAAAAAAGTGCTAGTTTTTGAAATTTGCGGAAACAGAAAAAATACGCCAATTTTCAACTAGTACTTGAGCCCGAATAGTTGGTCGGAGAAAAAACCTAAATGATGAAATTTGTATTAAATTTTATGAACTTTTATTTTGAATAGGAAGGTTATTTATGGAAAGTTGATAGTTTTCGAGTTATAAGCAAAAAATGAGATTTTTTACCTTTTTTTTTTGGCAATGTTCTGTCACGAAATTTTGTTAGCAAACCTCAGATTCGGATTCAGCACACCCAAAAACATAAAGGGTCGAAGAAATTACAACTATCCCAAAACTTTCTGGGTAAAAACACAATTTAACTGGACTATTTGTTCTAATAAAAAAAAATTCCACTAAATATTTTGCTTTGTAGATTGACCCCCACCCCCATGAAAATTTTCTGGCTACACCACTGCTCTTGTATTCCTGAAAATACAGAGTGTTCAGAGGCAGGGGTGAAGGCGAAGGTGTTAGTGAACTATTTAAGGACTGAAGATTCGAGAAAGAGAGTGCCAGACTCTAGGAATCAGTTAAACAAATTGACAAATGAGTTTAATCGAGATCCTTCCATTTTGACCTTGAAAAGATTCTGCGAATCGTGTACAAAGGATGCTTTTAATAGAATAGTTGACTTTATTTCATTGGAGCACATAATGTCATAATAAAAAAATGCGAGACATATTTGATAGGGAGTTGAATTTAGTGTAAGGTAAGGTAAAAAGATTTTTGAGCCAAACCTGATCGAAAGCCTTTGAAATGTCTAAAGCTACGGCGAATGTCTCTTTACTGGCCTCGTGGGCTCTATTTGAGTTACATACGCTAGAATACTGCCCGTAGGCCGATAGTGACTAGTTTTAGGCTCAAGTCGCAAAGTAATGCTTTTTACCACTAACCAAGGTAGATGGTAAATGGAGCCATTGGATGGCCAATCAGATGACAGGCACATTCAGTGGCTGTCATCTGATTGGCCATCCCAGTGGCTCCATTTACCATCTACCTTGGTTAGTGGTAAAAGCATTTACTTTGCGACATACAACCGGGCCTTAGTGTTTCTAGTGGATTACACTTATATCATTAATATCTTAAATCAGGGGTGTCCAACCTTTTGGCTTACACGGGCCACATTTGAAGAAAAAAAATTGTCTCGGACTGCGGATAAAATATTATAATTCTATTGATATTTGTTATTCAAAAAAGATAATTAATAATGTAGAAATAAGAACTTTATTATTTTTTTAGCTCATAGTAAGTTTCTAATTTTCTTTTCGTAAATTCGTAAATACATACTCTATACCTATACTTACAAAAAGTGATATTATATATTAGTATTTGTTTATATTTTTTCCTGGCTAGGTAATTAATATAAAATTCTAATAAAAAGACAATATTCAATTTTTCTTTCAGATCGGTATCTAATTATTGTTCTTGAATATTGAATCAGAAAGTTTCCAAGTAGAAAATTTATTTCTAATGAAAATGTAGTCGAAAATAGACGAAAATTATGATTATTTTTTCGGAAATCTTGAAATCTAGTTCCAGATTCAAAATTTAAAATTATCACTTTTATTTTTTGAAAACTTTTCACAGTAGATTTTCAGATTTCTTATTTTAGAGAAAAAAAATTATCAGGCCAAATTGTTGTATCTTTTCCAGTATCTACATATAAATCTCAATGTTTTAAGGAATTTTATGACTTTATATTGGGCCACGAGTTGGACAGCCTTGATTTAAATCGAATGGGATTAAAGAAGGATATGAGGAATGATAATTTATTTTTTAAAAGTGTCACGGATATAATAATCCCTGACTATCCATTATCTATTGACATGTAAGAACGTGCAAAGATCTAAAAGACAAGCCGGACAAGTTTTAGTCCAGGAGAGAAATTATCAATTAATTGTGATTGTTCTAGAAAACCCCAATTCCTTGTTTATTTTTTAAAAGGGTCATGGATATAATAATCTCTGACTATATAGGGACTATTATGTATGGACATGTAAGAACGTGAAAAGATCTAAAATACAAGTCCTGACAAGTTTTAGTCCAGGAAAGAAATTATCAATTATAATTGTGATTGTTCTAGAAAATTCCTTGTATCTTTGTACTAGAATGATAACTATATAGACTTGTATAATGTCGTAGCATATAAATTACTTCAATAATAAATATTTTAGAAAATTAAAATATGAGAAGAAGAAAATTTTTTAAATATTCGAAACTTCATTATTTTTTTTATCTTATATAAGTGATAATTAGTAGAGATTGTGGTGTTGGTGCAAGGTGAAACATCTTTAATAAAGATAAGAGTAAATATATATTATATTTAATTAGTTGAATAAAAGATTTCACTGTCGATGGTAACAGAATTGTTTTTATTTTAGGTTAAAAATAAAATGAGAGAGTCTTCTGTTTTTTCAATAAAATAATTAATTAAAATAAATAATTAAAAATTATTTTATTTAAAAAACAGAAGACTCTCTCATTTTATTTTTAACCTAAAATTATATTTAATATTCATTTACTATGAGTTAAGTGATTCTTGGTCACTTGTTTCACATTAAAATTAAAAATTTTTACATCTTTTAATTTTTTAATTTTAATGTGAAACAAGTGACCAAGAATCCTTAACTCATAGTAAATGAATATTAAATATAATATTTATTTACTCTTATCTTTATTATATAAGTGAGTTTTAATTTTGCTTTTAATGAATTTTATTCTTGAAAAAAGCTTCACGTATTGTACAAATGTACATTCATATTTCTGAAAATGGGAATAAATATATCTCTACATATAAATCTCAATGTTTTAAGGAAGTTTATGATTTTATGTTGGGCCACGCTAATTGGAGTGCTGGGCCGCATGCGGCCCGCGGGCCACGGATTGGACAGCCCTACCTTAAATCAAGAAAAACTTAACTTTAAAGTGCTTAAAGATTTTTCCCCCGGCTTATTCCTGGCAATTCTTACCGTGAGTTTCTCCTTGAGTAGACTGCTGATACTATTGATACTTGTGATACTGTGGTGCTCGCTTCCGCTGCCATCTTCCACGTCTACGTCCGATTCGGCGTTGTTAGTTTGTAACAAAGATGTTGATGAGACGCCAGAGTTTCCTGGCATTACCGACTTCCTTCTGGCCGATCTCTCTGGAACTCTGAAGTACAACTCCAAGAGGTTTTGCAATTGAAAACAAAAATTATTATCTTATATATTTAAATACTCTAAACTAATAAATAAATTGAAATAATTTTTATTTTTTTTAAATATTAAAAATAATAGTTTTATTCTTCTAAGAATTTTTGTAATTTTGAATTCCTAAAAGTTAAGGATTTACGCGACCTATTCTGCATATTTCACAGAACACCTCTAGGGAAGTAAAAGACAAGTAAAAACAAGAAAAGTACCAAGACAGCCAGTACGACATCAAGAGGAAATCAAAATGGCAGTAAAGAAGAAAAAGGAATAATGTCTATAAATCAGAATTGTCTATAATTATTGTACACATTTGGGTGCTCCTTATTTTGGATATTTTCGAATATTTACACTTTATCCTTATAATAGTAGCTATCTAATATTTACAGATTTTTAGCTATTATAATTTTGGAGTCTATAACTTACTAATATTAAAATATAGTAGTATTTTATCTATTAGATCGTTCGGAAAGTCATTTCGTTTTTTGTTTTTTTTGGTGAAAATGAAAGACGATTTTCTTATAGTGTATAAATATTTTATTAAATTATATATTCCCCATTTTGGTCCAATAACTTTTGCCATCTTGCTGACAGTAGCATTATTCCAAGTTCAAAAAAATTTTGATCTTTGCTGGCAAAAAACTGATCCAATGCATTTTTGACTCCTTCATTTGAAGTAAAGGTTTTGCAGACTAAAAAATTTTGCAGGGACCGAAACATGTAATAATCCGATGGTGGCAGAATACGGTGGGTGTGGTAGTACATCCCATCCAAGCTGTAAAAGATTTTGACGAGTTACAATACTTGTATGAGGTTTCACGTTATCCTGGTGGAACACTATACCTTTCCTATTGAACAATTCTGGCCTTTTCTGTTTTAGTGAATCATTCAATTTGTCCAGTTGATGGCAGTACATTCAGAATTGATCGTGGTATTGGCTGACAAAAGTTCAAAAAATACGATTCCCTTGAACCCAGCAGACAGAGAGCATCACCTTGTTTTGATGAATATCGGCTTTCGGAGTGGTTTGAGCCGATTCATCTTTTTACTTCATGATGCGTTTCACATTATTGTAGACACCCATTTCTCGTCCCCAGTAACAAATCTCTTCAAAACTGTGTTATTTTCTTGACGCTTTAGAAGGAAATCTCTTGGGAAAAAACGAAATGACTTTCCGAACTACCTAATAGATAGTAATAGCTAAAAATCTGTAAAAATTCTAAAGGATATTTACTATTATAAGGGTAAAGTCTACAGAGTTTCAAATTTTTTGAACCATTACTTTGGTCGGAACAAAAAATTTATCGTTCAATGCCAAAAACCCCATGTTATTTAAATGGGAAAATTCATCGTTGTATAGCACTAGGTTAAAATTGAGATAGAGAATTGAAACTTAGGGGGTATTTTTTTTTATTTATTTAGAACCATATGAGCCGCTGTCCGCGTAAATATTCGAAAATATCCAAAATAAAAGGAGCACGCTAGTACACATTAAGTTCTTGATGCGAAAGAAAAATTTATAAAAAATTAAATTATATTTATTAGATCTTATAAATCTAAAGGAAAATATGACTTTTATTTTTTTGTCAAGTTTGGCTAAATAAAAAGAAAAAAGACAGCCCCAATGAGAGGCAAAGGGGGAGAGGAGAGAGGAAAAATTTTACCGAGAAATATATTTTTAAAATACATTTGACAATTAATCTAAGCATAAATATTTAGAAATAAGTAAAATATATTAATCTTTGAAAGTCGAAATAGCAAACAATAATTTTTGTATGATTATTACCAGAATGATTAATTAGCAAGTTTTATGAAAAATATTAATAGTCCAGGCAAATTACGTGAAAAATGCATAAACAGGAAATAATTTGAGGTAAAAATTTTATTGCTGGAATACCTGTATTGGTACTCCAAAATTACTACCCTAAGTTTCAATTCTGTGTTGTGGAAAAATGAGAAAATTTCGGAGTTTTTTTCAGTTTTTCTTGAATAACTCTAAAACGGCTTATCAAATGAAAAAGATATCCATTAGACAAATTAAAGCTCTTTAAATTATGAGTAAAATGATAAAAATAATCTATTTAGGTTTAGTAGAACCGGTACTAGCGCCTGTCAAAAAACAGCCCCCGGGATCACTTTTGAATATCCCTAAAACTCGTACTTTTTTCATTTTTTCCCCATTTTGACCATGAAGAAGCACGTTTTCGACAAAGACCACTCTATACATTTTTAAACTAGATCATATTTGCTACAATTTAAATAAAGTTAGATAAAACTCTTAGATTTATAGATATCCAGCATTTTCCATGTCGTTTTTGAGGATTCGGATCATATCCTGTCCCAAAAATTTAGAATATCTATAAATTTAAGAGTTTTATCAAAAAAGTGGTCCAAGTAAACGTTCAAGTAAATAAAATTTCCTAGGCAGTGAGATAAGAATCAAGTTTCTAGGATTAGTCGTTTTCATTTTATAAAGGAAAAACTGTTATTTTTTGAAACAATGGATCATTTCTTGTCATGGAAAATGCTGGATATTTATAAATCTAAGACTTTTAACAAAAAAGTGGTCCAAGTAAACGTTCAAGTCAAAATTTCCTAGACAATGGGATAGGAAACAAGTTTCTAAGATGAGTGGTTTTCATTTTATGAAGGAAAAACTGCGATTTTTTGCAAAAAAAATGCATTTTTCAAAATTCTAGCCTCATGTTACCATTATCCAATTATATTGAAACTTTATTTAAATTGTAGAAAATTTAATCTAGTTTAAAAATGTATGGAGATATCTTTGTCGAAAACGTGCTCCTTAATGGTCAAAATGGGGAAAAATCGAAAAAAGTACGAGTTTTAGGGATATTCAAAAGTGATCCAGGGGCTGTTTTTTGACAGGCGCTCGCTAGTACCGGTTCTAATGAACCTAAATAGATCAAATGTTTATCATTTTACGCGTAATTTAAAGAGCTTTAATTTATCTAATAAATATCTTTTTGATTTGATAAGCCGTTTTAGAGTTATTAAAGAAAAACTGAAAAAACTTCTAAATTATCTCATTTTAAAGAGCGTAGAAAAATTTCCACAACACAGATTTGGGGGAAAACTTAGGGTAGTAATATTGGAGTACCAATAAAGGTATTCCAGCAATAAAAGGAATTATTTCCTGTTAAAATCATAATTTTCATGGACTATAAATGTTGGATTAAAATAAATTAAATAATCTCTCTGATATGCAATGTAAAAATGTTTTGATGATTGGTCCTTAAAGATAAATTCATTTATTAATAAATTAAATAGTTGTAGGAAAATCACAGCTTGTACAATGTCCGCAAATTTAGTGATTTAGAAATTTTTCGTTACCTAACTGTTGAAAGCTGAAACTTGGCACATAGATACAGTTTATTAATAAAAACTGGTATGCCAAATATCAGCTCATTAGTTTAAAACATCCGATAGCTTTCCATCTAATAATTCAATTTTGTTCTGATTTTCTATTATATTTGTCAACCTGAAAAAATGTCAGAAAAAGTCCAATATTATCATAATCCCCAACATTTTTTCTCACATCATAAGATATTCGAACTAAAGGAAATTTCTATCTACGATCCTAGATATTAAACAGCATCTTAAACTTAATTAAAATTGCCTATAAACGGTGGGCGAACTGGGTGGCCGCCCGGGGATCATGAACCCGAAGGGACCTATAGAACATAAAAATTATTGGTAAATTTATAAAATAAATAATATTGGTCCCTTTTTAGTTCTGCCCCCCTCCCCCTTAAAACACCAAAACCCTCGAGAACACACTGATAATTGCAACCATTTCCATGAAATCAAATATCGACAAATTAGTTTCTCAAAAACAATATCAAACATCTCATTCAGGGGCGGATCTATGTAAGGGTATTAGCTTAAGGGCTTGAGCCCAGGACCCCGATATATCAAAGGGCACCCTAAAGTAATGAAAATGACTTCTAAAATGTACATGTTTGTAAATTATTTTATGATGCTATATATGTTGCAATATAAATATCCTACGATTAATTCATTAAAGATTATTAAATAATGAATGCAAAGATTTACGCATTTTTTTGAGTTTATTTTTTTGAAAAAGATTGAAATTTTTTTCAAAAATCAACCATTATAAAATCTATGAATGGTCCTTAAGGTTGTTCGGACATTAAGGCAATGTTGGATTAAAAATCTGAATTTTTAATATGTTATTAATCGATAACAAATACGTATAAAATAATTTTTTAAAAAAGATCTGACCAAGGATTTTCGTGTAATTAATTATTAAAAATCGGACTTTTAACACGTAATGAATAAGGAATGTTGGCTGAAAGCATATATTTCGATTAATCTAGCCAAATCGTATGATGAGAAAAAACAAAAAAACTTTTATATATATAGATAAATTATCGTAGGTAACGTTAAAAAAAACTTTCTGACCCAGGGTTTTGTAAATATTCAAATCTAAATGAACGAAAATATCAGTCCGCTTCACTTAAAAATAAATAAATCACGTGACTCGAGCCAAAAGACATTTATTTATTATATTTATTAATTAAATTATTTCATATTTCCGATTAAAAATTATGTTAGCTAACATCTAAATTAAAATAATTAATTTATGTGTTGAAATTTTTAATTTTAATAAAAAAAAATTTAGATTTTATTTTAACTTGCTGGTTACTGACCGAGCAACCTTAAGTAAATTCATTTATTAATAGTATAAGTCTGGGATGATTTTTGAAAAAATTTCCATCTTTTTTAAAAAAAAATGCTTAAAATAATTAAAGATTATGGTAGTAAAAGTATTAGAAAATTATTTAAACTCTAAAACTATGTAATGTGTATGTTTATGTAATTATTGTAAAATGAATAATAAAATATGTCTATGTTTGTTTCTTTACGGTATTCTTATTTTTTAAGCAGGAGAGGGGCTCTATGGTAATATCCTCCAGCCTAGGGTCCCTAAGAATAAGTATAAAATCCATGACTTATTATGATTTCTAACAGCAATTATCAAGTAATCATTTTAATTTATTTACCATCTGAACTGTGTTTTATAAAAAATAAAATAAATTTCTTACTTACTGTATATTTTCCTCGTCATCGATGACTTCCATTGAGGAAGCACAACTGTTTGTTTCTTCTTCATCAAGAAGCTCGCTTTGGTTCTGGAAAAATATTAAAATTAATTAAAATATATATATTGAAAAAATTGTATATATATATTGTATATGTATATATTTATTTATTTTTACATCATTATTACTAATACAGCGGAGATTGGTAATAGTGTTATTTTAAACAATTAAGTATTTTATTGGATGCAAGTGATTTAGTAATTAGTGCAAGGACACAACCTCTAATTTGGTGGATCGTGTGAGTTTGGGGCTGATGATTTGGACGACGGTTTGTTCCTTAACAGGCGACGTTTGTTCTTCCGAATCTTCTTCCATTTTCAGAAAGCAAAGAAATCAAATGTGCTTGGAACAAGAAGACTGTCGTAAATTGTGATAGTGAAACCAGCAGTGAGCAAGGAATCAAATGATTCATGATCCTCACAGTCATTATTTTATTAAGCGCTCTCCCTCCCCAATCACCCCATGTGGTCATTCATTTTAAGTGCTTCCCATTACCAATTGGGTTGCATTACATTTTTACTTTCACAAATCTAATAGTAAGGGAAAGTATTGCGATTGTCTCTTATCAAATTCTTATTTCTCCTTAATATAAATAAAATATCAGATTAACTTACACTTTTTTAATACTAAAGTTTTAAAGACAGAATTCGAGTCATAAGCGCCGGAGTTTGAATTTTTCAGAGGGGCTCAAAAAAGTATTGATACATTTAATATTTATTAGTACATTTATCAAATGTCATGAGTTATTAGTTGTGTCAAATTTTTAAACCGATTAAAAAAGAGGAAAGGGTTGTAAATTTGGAGTGTCGTAAAATAAATAATTTAATCGTTCATATCTCGTCTTCGGAAAGTCGGAGAGCCTTGAAATTTGAAACTTAAGCTATCTAGAGGCTACAAGAACAATAACAAGATTTTGGCTAAAATAGAAAAACCGGAAGTTGATATTTACGTACGTAAGAATGTATCCCCTCCCGCTGCGTTTCCCAACCATAAGTCTCAGAGATAGGAAATTCGAAACTTAAACTTGATATAGGCTAGAAGGAATAGATCAAGCTTTTGGTTGAAATCGGAAGACCGGAAGTGGACATTTACATGAAAGTTTATTATTTTTTTTTTTATTTTCTCAAAAACGGCTTCAACGGTTTTTTTTTTTAAAAATTAGTGTATTTATCAAGTGTCGTGAGTTATTAGTTGTGTCAAATTTAAAAAAAAATCGTTGTAGCCGTTTTTGAGAAAATAAAAAAATAACGAGATAAAGGAAGGGGGTGTAAATTGGTAGTGTCGCGCGAACTTCAAATAAATGATAAAGTGAAAGTTGTGTGGTGAACACACCAGTTGATTCAACTAATTATGTAAAATATGGTTAAAATGTAGAATATATACATAATTATTTTATTACTAAGCCAATAATCAATCGCTATTTTTGATTTAAAGTCGATTCCTCTTTGTCTTCAGCAATGGTTCCAAATAAAAACCGAAACGTCAAAAATTCATTGTAGAATGGTTATCCCTCAAGTAATAGATGAGAATCAATCGCTATTTTTGATTTTAAGTCGATTCCTCTATGTCTACAGTAATGGTTACAAATAAAAACCGAAACGTCAAAAATACAAAGTAAAATGGTTATCATTCAAGTAATAGATGAGAATCAATCGCTATTTTTTATTTTAAGTCGATTCCTCTATGCAATGGTTGCAAATAAAAACAGAAACGTCAAAAAATCATTGTAGAATGGTTATCCCTTAAGTCAAAATTAAATGGCTAAAATAGAAAAACCGGAAGTGCCGCGACACTCTTACTTTACATCCCCTTCCTTTATTTCGATCGGATTAAAAATTTACACAACTAATAATTCATGACACTTGATAAATAGACTAATTTTTAAAAAAATCGTTAGAGCCGTTTTTGAGAAAATAAAAAAAAAACGAAAAATCTTTCATTTAAATGTCCACAGTCCACTTCACATTTTCAGATTTCAACTAAAAGCTTGATGTACTCCTTCTAGCCTATTTCGTGCTTAAGTTTCGAATTTCGTATATCTGAGACTTATGGTTCCGAAACGCACGGGGGGTAAATTCTTTCGTACGTAAACATCAACTTCCGGTTTTACTATTTTAGCCAAAATCTTGTTATACTTCTTTCCCGATAGATTAAGTTACAAATTTCAAGGCTCTGCGACTTTCCGAAGACGAGATATGAACGATAAAAATATTTATTTTACGACACTCCTAAATTACAACCCCTTTCTTTAATGCAATGGGATTAAAAATTTGACACAACTTTAACTCATGATAAAGCTCGAATATAATATTTATTTTTATATCTCATCTAAAAATTAAATTTTTGAAAAACTCCAATAATGTTGAAGTGAAACAAAGGGTCCCCCTTACCTCTCATTTTCAGATTTTTTTAAGAAAAGAAAGTTTTAATTTTGAAGAAATTTTTAATATATTCTAATAGTATATTATATACAGAGCTCGAATATAATTTTTTTTTTTATATCTCATCTAAAAATTAAATTTTTGAACCTCTCCAAAAATGCTGAAGTGATACAATTTTTTAATTTTTTATGTGAAATAAGTGACCTAGAATCCTTAACTCATAGTAAATCAATATTAAATATAATATTTATTTACTCCTATCTTTATTAAAGATGTTTCAACTTGCACCAACACCACAATCTCTACTAATTACATACATTCTAACATAATATATTAATATGTAAACGTATTTTATGTTACAATTTGAGATGTTTTTATTTTTTTGCTCATTGTATCCCGGTTTGAAGACCGAGAACCTCCATTTTGGGTAGTCATGAATTATTCAAATCACTTTTTAAAGATATTCTACTACATGACGTATGCAGTTGTTTTAAGTGAAAGTTGTTTAATAAAATTTATTCGATGAAGATAAAAATTACAATAAATATAATTTGAAAAATAGTGCATTTATTTATAGTAAAAAAAATGAGAACAGACAGATTCGATAAGCCCATTCACCCTGACCCACTATTCTTGGAGTCTTCTAGATTGATTTGCATCATGAGTCGCACGTGCTGGCCGGAACCGGCTCGCAACACTCGCAACAACCGCTTTGCATACTAACGATACCATATTGAATTAAAGATTTTTTTTTATCTATCGACGGTCCCAGAGTAGCAGATAAGACAGCAGTAGTTTCTGGATCCCCAAAGTTATCTCGTTGTTGAGTCTTTTACTGCTCATTCCGCGTTGAAAAATGTCTAAAACGTAGAGAAAAATCATTCATTTTCAACCTTGATTCTGTCTGTCTGTATGTCTGTTTGCCCGGATTCAGATACCCACGATAACTAAAAAAAATAAGCTGACGTGTTCTGATGTGTTCATCCACTTGACTTTACCATACAACCTGGCCCCTATCTTATATTTAATATTTAATAAAATTATTTATAATCATGTAGGGGGGGGAGAGGGTGGGGTAGTTTTTCCATTTTTAGACTCCTGGGGGCCCACTGATTATATATACAAAATTTGGTTGAGTTTGGTACAAGAGCCTATATTTTCATTTTTTGACCACACACCCCTCCCCCCATTTTGGGCGGTTAGTTTTTGCATTTTTAGACTTCTGGGGTCTCACTGATTATGTATACAAAATTTGGTTTAGTTTGGAACAAGAGCATATGTTTTCATTTTATGACCATACACCCCACCCCACACCCTATTCTGGGCAGTTAGTTTTTGCATTTTTAGACTTCTGGGGTCCCACTTATTATGTATACAAAATTTGGTTGAGTTTGGTAAATGGCCAAGATTTTCAATTTTTGACCCCCCTCCCGATTTTGGGCGGTTAGTTTTTGCATTTTTATACTTCTGGGGAATCACTGATTATGTATACAAAATTTGGTTGAGTTTGCTCAAATGGCCTAGATTTTTAATTTTTAACCCCCCCCTCCACCCCCCTTAATTTTGGGTCGATATGCACCAAAATCTAATCAGCTCTTAATCTCAATGGACCAAAACTACGTGTGAAATTTGGTTTCGATATTCACACTAGTTTTTGAGCTAGCTCGTCCACAAAAATTTGGTAACGCACAGACTAACAGACCTAACAGATAGACTAACTAACAGACATTTTGACAAAACAATTATTATCTCGAAAAATATAATTTTTCCGATGTTCACTTATTAGAGCTATTTTGTAGAGCGAAATGCCATGGTTTCGCTCAATTTTTTTAATCAAAATAGTTTCAGCTGTTTTTGAGATATTTCGAAAAAAAAGAAGAAATAAAAACACTTTTTTCATGCACGATTACAATACTTGACCATACACCACCTGGCCCCGCTCTTGTATTTAATATTTAATAAAATTATTTATAATCATGTAGGGGGGTTAGTTTTTGCATTTTTAGACTAATGGGGGACCCCACTGATTATGTATACAAAATTTGTTTCAGTTTTGTACAAGTACCTAGAATTTAATTTTTTTACCCCCCCCCCACACCTTTTGGTTAGTTAGTTTTTGCATGTTTAGACTTCTGGAAGCCCACTGATTATGTATACAAAATTTGGCTGATTTTGGTAGAAGGGCAAGATTTGCATTTTTTGACCCTATACCCCCTTCCCCACTTAGGGCGGTTATTTTTTGCATTTTACACTTCTGGGGGCCCACTGATTATGTTTACAAAATTTGGTTGCGTTTGCTCAAATGGCCTAGATTTTTAATTTTTAACCCCCCACCACCCCCCTTAATTTTGAGGCGATATGCCCCAAAATCTAATCAGCTCTTAATATCAATGCATCAAAACTACATGTGAAATTTGGTTTTGATATTCACACTAGTTTTTGAGCTAGCTCGTCCACAAAATTTTGGTAACGCACAGACTAACAGACTAACGACATTTTGACAAAACAGTTATTATCTCGAAAAATATAATTTTTTTGATGTTCACTTATTAAAGCTTTTTTTGTAGACCGAAATGCCATGGTTTCGCCCAATTTTTTTAATCAAAATAGTTTCAGCCATTTTTTAGATATTTCGAAAAAAAGAAGCAAAAAAAACCACTTTTTTCATGCACGATTACAATACTTGACCATACCCTGTATGGTAAAGTAAAAAGAAAAGTCCTAGAAAGATCGTTCTTGTGACAAAATATTTGTATTTCCAATACCGAGAACTGATTAGATTTTAGGCTTTCTAGCTTTAGAATTTTTCGTTCAAAAAACAAAATACATCATTTTTTGATTGATTTTATTGAGATTTTAAGGCGATGTATTTATAATATAGGCATTAAAAAAATTCAAACCTTTTTTAAAACAATCTTGAACACGTTTCTTTTCAAACCAAACATTTCGGGAGAATTTCTCACTTTCTCAATGGTAAAAATTTTCAAAAAAAGAAAAAACGTTGCTTTCACTAAGATTCAGAAAGCAACCCTAAGAAATTAAATATTTTGATATAGACAATTGTACAAATTATCTTGGCGGCCAAATTACCTTTAATTCAAATAAAAATATAAATACAGTAGAACCTCGTTTATCCGGACTAATTGAGACCAAAGGCAAACCAAATAATCCGGATAAATGGGTAATAAAAACAAAACAAATCCTCAAATAATCGAATTTGAATTTATTACGATAAAAAAACAACATGTTTATATCAAAATTACATAGAATTGGTTAAAAAAATATATACATACGTTAAAAAAAATTTGGTGAAATTCTAATTTCATTCTTGCTATCAGAGTTAAAAATTATTATCTATGTGAACATTTATTAAAATAAAAATGTCTACAAATCCGATCCGGAGGTCCGGATAAACGAGGTTTTACTGTATTTATGAAATTATTTTTCTCTAAAATTTTTTTATAAACATTAGAAAAACAATTCAAATATGCAAATAGATGAAACATTTATTTTATTTTATTATTTAATTATTTATAAGGGCGTCTCTAAAAAGATTTTTTTTTTTGTTATTTAATAAATGTGCGGGTGAGGGATTATTGTTTTATTAAAATCTCATCGAGGAAAATTATTAAAAAGGGTGCGGCGGATAAAATCATGAATTTCTACGATTTTTCTTTTGTAAGTTATCGTGGGTATCTGAATACAGACACATCATCATCATCATTGGGTATACAGTCCTAAGACTAGTTTGATGCAACAATCCATCTCCACTCGACTCTGTCCCCCGCCAGCTGTTTGAACTCTCTAAATGTCTGGCATCCCATATCCCCAATTATTTGTTTGAAATATTCTAATCTGGGTCTTCCCCTTCCCCTTTTCTTTCCCACCTCCCCCTCCAAGATATCCCTAAGCAGTCCCCCATGTCTCAGTGTATGTCCCATCATCTGACCTCTTCTCTTCTTCAGACTCTTCCACAAGGTTCTTCTTTCTCCGATTCTTCCAAGAACTTCTTCATTTGTAATTGTATCCATCCATTTGATATTCATCATTCTTCTGTAGCACCACATTTCGAAAGCCTCTAATCTCTTTCTCTCCGCTTCTCTAATTGTCCAGGTTTCACACCAGTACATGGCTATGCTCCACACATATGTCTTCAATAGAAACTTCCAATTTTCTAAGCTGATTGAGGAGGAGCATAGTAGTTTTTGTTTTGAATTGAACCCCATTTTTGCTTGGGCAATTCTTGATTTAATTTCGTTTTTGCTCCTCCCATCCCATGTTATTTTACTTCCTAGGTAGCGGAATTCCTTAACTCCTTCTAGGTTTTCTTGGTTAATTTTGATGCATTCCTGTCTCGTTTGTTCTTTTTTTGTACATACTAGGACCTTGGTTTTATTCTTGTTTATTTTCATTTTGATTTCTTCTATTAGGATTTGGTTAATTCCATTCAGGGCGTCCTTCAATTGCTTCCTAGAAGGGCAATGTCATCGGCAAATCTTAACATAGCGATCTTTTGACCTTGGATTTCGATACCTGTATCAATTTTGTCTTTGAATTCTTTAATCGCTTCTTCTATGTATAAGTTGAAAATCATGGGTGACAGCACACATCCTTGTATACAGACATATAGACAGAAAAAAAAGCATGGTTGAAAATGATATTTCTCCAGGTTCCAGACATTTTTCAACACAATGAGCAAAAAAATTTTGAAAATTTTTGCGCGAATTAAATATTAATCTCACCCGGGAGGAAGCTTCTTCTGCCTCCCGTGCGTACCGAGTAATAGGATAAAAAAATTGTTTAAATTCAATACAGCAAGCTTTGGAGAGTAATTTTCTTGCAAACACGCCTGCAAAATAAAATTTCCCGTCACTGGACTGAATCATCCAATTCTATTTATGATTCGTAACATGTGACTATTGTTTAAGTCTAGCACACAAACACATTTACATATTTTTAAAGTAGGTATTACTTACTAAAATAATCGATTCCTCATTGAGCCTTTCAGGTAGCGAGATTGAATTTCTCCGTAACCGTCGATTAGGGACGTACAGAGTGGTTTGTTTCTCTTCCTGAGAAGTATCCTGAAATAAATAAATACATTTTAATTAATTTAGGCGGATTCCATAGGTAAATAATCATAAATTGTTTCTGCCTAATTAGGCAATACCCTCTTGCATTTTTTTTTAAATTAATGCAATCGAGTGCAAGTGGTGGATTTGGGCCTAGGCCCGTGAGGCCCGGCCCTAGGGCGGCAAAAAGACAGAGATAATTCAAATTAAAAATTGATTTGGATTTGTTTTATTATAAATGGATGGAAAGTTTTTAGTAAATTTTATTACGGAATTGCACTAAGAATTTTTTAAGCATTCCGGGTACAAATCGTTCCGAGAAAGATCTTTTTTCACCCTGAAAAGAGTGAAAAAACTATATTTGCGTACAAGTATGGGTCAAGATAGACTTAATGCACTCGCATTATTCTCTATCGAGGCTAAATTAGTGCAAGAAATTGATTACGACGGTATAATCGAGGTTTTCGCGCGACCCAAAGCTAGAAAGAAGAAATTGATCTCATAAGTTAATTAAAAAAATGTATTTACTATTTATTACGGAAAATTAGATTTGAATTATAGGAAGTAACTAATATTTGAAATTATTTTTGAAAAATTTATGTAAACTAATAAACAGTTATATTTAAAATAATATTTGATAATTTGAATATTTGATAATTAGCAATATAATTTTGACAATGCCTTTTAGTCCGTAAACTATCGAATAATCATTACCAATTTATCTTATTATAAAATACTTTATACTATACTAATATATCCTATCAGTGACGGATTTGCGCACAGGCGCACTATTGCTATAAGCAAGCTATGACTTCTCTATTGCACTCTTAGTTATTTCCGATCTTATATATTGAGAGTTGTTAGAAATGGATTAGTCCAAAGGTTCTCGAATCATCTTTATTTACTCATTTTTTGTATTATTACTATTTTAATAGTTCCTCAGCGAGAACAATTTTTATTCAACTAAAACTCGTCTGAACTTGTCTTTGACATGCTTGAACTGGAAGATATACCAGGCAAGGACTTCAAACATTCTATCCACACCCTTTTCGAAAAATCATTGTCTTTAATTGCCCCTTGAAACTATGCAACAATTTTATTTCATTTCGAGAACCAATTGTACTTTTCAAAACGAAAAATGTTTCTTATAGAAATATTTGAAAATTTGAAGATCCTCTTGAAATTGACCTTATATACATATTTATGAAAATACTTTAAATGTTGGAAATTTTAGGGATGCACCGCATCCACAGCGTCCATGGACCGCACGCCACTGGTAAGTATAGTTGTTTTTAGCGAAGATAAAGAAAGGATCAAGAATAAATATGTTGGTAAATTGGATTTAAGTACCTGGCGGACCGAGCGTTAATCGATAATTTTTTGCTTAGTTAAAAGCAATATATTAATATAATTTGTAATTTTAAATTCAAGTAAAAGGGTAGATTTTTATTTTCAGCCAGAACTAAATAAAATTAAAATAAAATTTAATTAATTTTTTTGCCAACGTTTTGACCCACTCCGACCATCATCAAGGCATCGCTGTCCACAAAGTTTTGAACTTAATTGCAATTATATGTTAATAGATTTTAATTATGATCACCTCAGAAATGTTAGACATATAAAGAGATTTATAATTGATTCTGACTTTCTTAGAGTGTGATTTTGTCAGACATTTTCATTTTTTGTTTTAATTTTTATTATTTTTAATTTCGAAGGGTGAACCGGGATTGGAATTAGGTGTACACGTCTTTGGAATCACGTGGAATTATTTTGGAATTCATTAGATAATGCCCCTTCATCTAATGTCTTCTACTTAGAAATGAAAGTGGAAGTGGAAGTAGGTAGGTGTACACGATATTAGGTCGCGGTTCACCCCTCGTTTAATTTAATTTATTTTATGTATTTCTGTTTTTTCTGTTGAAGTTCTGGATTTTTTTACTGAAATTTAACCCTCAACTCAAGATTATTCTTAAAGAGGGTTAAATTTTATTATTAGGTTTAATGTAATTTATATGTGTAGGTATGTGCGTATTTATAAATTCTAATATCTACATGTACATATTAATTGAAAATTTCAATTGTTATTTAATTATTTATTAATGATCTAAAATTGTTAATGAGCTTATAGGATGCTAGACGAATGATAATAATAATAATAAAATTAAAAATAATATTAATATACATGGTTGTTTCTTTTAAACCCTGAAGGAGTCCCTCCGAATCGTCAAGTTTTTTAAGAGGATGAAAATGAAGTTCTAATAAATTATAATTATTATTCGGAATTCGTGGTTTTCATTATCCTTTGCCTTTGCATCAATTCAACATTGAATTCTACTACTAAGCCTTCAATAGAAAATACCTCTATTTGATTATTACTAATTTTAATATATAAAGTACCTGGAACACCAAACGATGCTCAGTAATTTTTTGATTCAGTTAAAAGCGATTTATTAATATTATTTTTAATTTTAAATTCAGCTAAAAAGGTCGATTTTTAATCAAATAAAATATAATTGAAATAAAACTTAATTTATATTTTTACCAACGTTTACACCTGCTATGGCCATCATCAAGACTTATCACTGGTCACAAAGTTTTAAATTTAATGGGAATTAAAAATAATAATAATATTAATATACACTGAAGTTCTTTCGTTGACCCTTTTAAATCCTGAAGAAGAAGGTATGTTCCTTCGAATTGTCGGATTTTTTAAGAGAAGGAAATTGATATTCTAATAAATTATTTTATAGAAAAATACCTTTAATTAATTAAATTGGCAAATTCTAATATATAATAATATTTGTAATGATCTATTAGTGGAATTTAAAATAAAATAAAAAAAACAATTAATTTTATTAAAAGAAAATTGAAAAAAATGTAATTATAAATTTTTATTCAAACAAACACTTGTGAATAATTATTTCAATTAACAAAAAACCCATCAAATACAACTTAGCCGAAGATGAGACCGTGACAGATCGAATTGTCAACCCAAAAACCCCTTAACCCGTGAATTTCATGTAAATCGTTAGAGCTCGTTTGATATAATAAGATAATATTTGTAATGAACTATGTATATATTCAAGAATTGCTCATCATAGTATAAGATGATGTTATATATCAAAAGGCCACGCACGACAACTTTATACCGGCAGGCTCGACTGATAAGACTGTATAATTAAGTTACGTGGCCAAAGAGGTCAAATTATTTGGCAACTAATGAATTGTTCTCAAGAACCTAACTCACCGTGCCATTACAACATCCAACAGCTATCTTTTAAAATACAATCCAGAAGCGCATGATTTTTATTATTTTTTTTAATGCAATCGAATTCAAGAAGGGGCGCACCAGTAAAGATGCAACCCCTATGGATCTCGAAAGACCCTTGCATTACCGAAGAGAAAGGAAAGTTGATTAAGTGAGAGGGTGGAGACGTAGGTGTTTATGCACTCGGGTTTTGAAGGTTTGAAGATTATAAGTGCTGGGGAAGTGGAGGCTGGGAGAGAGTTCCAGTTCCTTAGTCATGGGGATATACGTATTGGCGAATGAAGTGGTCCGGCACTTTTCTAATTTGACCACGAAAGAGTGTTGGGAGTCGGCAAAACGCGTGCTACTTGCAAAGCATGCTTTGGGGGAAAAGATAGCTCTAATAGCTCTCTTTTGAAGAAAAATATCGTGAAAAAAATCTCTTTAAAAGTAACCTTGGTATCATGCTAATTTCATGAAAATTAACCCCCCCCCCCAGAAATTTCAATGACGGGATTAGTCATGTCTCAAAATAAATATTTTAATCGTTCATATCGCGTTTTCGGTAAGTAGCAGAGCCTTGAAATTTGAAACTAAAACTATCAGGCGCTGATGTAATTTTTGACATTTTCGTTTAAAAAAATTTGAAAATTAACACCCAAAATGAAGCGGAAGGTCAAAAATGAAGATTCTAGACCTTTGGACTAAACTTAACCAACACCAGTAAATTCTAGTTGCCACAAAGGTATTCAGTGAAAATCGTTTTAACTAGTAAGAACCCGTTTTTACTGCAACATATATATGAAAATCGAATCTTTTTTTGTTTTAATTTATATTTAAAATATTGATTAAAATTTAACAAATATTTTTTTCATTTTCATTTGTTAATTTTTATTCATTTTTGCTTTTACTCTCATTTTTTTCTTGTCCTGGGGGGGGGGGCTTTTAGCCCTTATCTCAGGAATTTCCTGAGGTGGCATCTCGTGGGGGCGGCAAAATCTTCAGGTCAGTGGCGCGGGACGAGTTGAGTTTAACCCCTCAACATAGCAAAAATGTATAATACACCTTTTTCCAAATGATCGTGTAAATATGTTTATTGTCTTTTATTTATTACAATTTATCAAAGATTTTTTTAACTTTAATGGATGAAAGCCATTCTGTACATACGAGATCACTGCGAAATCTACAATAATTGAACAGTTACAATCCAGATGCTGCTCTATTAAATTACACCTCTGCATTTGCAAACTACTTACTTATACGACTATAATCATTTACCATCACCAAAAATAGCCCCTTCCTTCCATTATATTTTATCTTTCAAAGGCCGTAAATTAGACATGTTTGAGTCAGCTGAAATTAAAAAAGCCATAGGACACCACACACTCAGAACATTTTAAATAATCAAAAAGACATCAAAATTTCACCCATTAGGTATAGCTTTATTAATCAAAGAAATAAAATAGAATATTATTGTTGTTGTAGAATGTTGAGGTATTTCGGAAAAAATACCATATTTTTTCCGAAATACCTCAAAATTCTACAACAACAATAATACATACAAACGGAAACTTTGGTTACAAGATCACTGTGGACCTTTTCCACGAGTCTCCATTAACTTAATAAAATTAGAATAATAGAAGCCAACCTATATAAAAAATTACTTAATTATTACATATATATTATATTCACTTATACAATTTCTTTATAAAAAAATAAACTGCAACGGATCGTTGCTAAACTTTATCCAAATTCATTTGAAATATTAATATGTTCTTGAGTAAAGTACATTAAAATATAATTTTACTAAAAACTTTATTTAACCTTTTTTGTGGTCCCCAAGGTACTTAATTAGGATATTAAATTTCATCAAAATTGGTTAAGTCATTTTCAAGATATTTAGAAAAACTAAAAAAGTACTGAAATAAAGTACTAATGTTTGTGGACCGATATGTACCAAAAACTAATCAGCGCTTCATTTTGTTAAACTAATGGTAGGTTTTCAATTTCATTTCAATCAGCGCAAAGGTGTGGAAAAAATCGTGGACGAAAAAAACGATAACACACATACATACATCCATCCATCCGCACGCACTTCCAAAAAAAATGGCACTTTTTGGCCTCTCGACGAGATTCCAGGTAATTTTTGGCAAAACCGTCACGTGCTAAAATTCAATCTCATTGAATACTTCAATTTGTGACCTTAATTGAGTCTATGGGTTCCGTAGTCTTTACCTGAGGACCCTTTGAAGTCGCGCTTGCCTCGAGAGCGATTCCAATACTTTCTCCCATGCTTCGCATTGGATAAAGTAAAAAACAAAAAAAAAAAAAAAAAACAGGAAGTTTCTATAAGTAGGTTATAATGAAAGGCAGTCCATAAATTATTTTATTTTATTTTTATTCAATTTTCGACGTTTCGGAGACTTTTTTCTCAACTTTCAGTGATAGCAACAATTATCAATAAAATTTCAAAATTTACCAGGAAGAGTTTTTTGATGGGTACTAAAAAATGTTAAAAAATGAAGGAAATTAAAAATTAAAATTTTTCAAACCGTCCGATTTGGTATGGAATGCCCCATATTGTAAATGACAATGAATGAATTTAATGACATCTCAATCTTCTTAAACATGGTCAAACTAAATGAAAACATTGAGTGCATAGGTAAATTTGACCCAAACAGACAGACAGCCAAAATGATAAGTTGAATAAAACCGTGTAAATATTTTTTATAAGTCCAGGTTTACAATTTTTGTACGTGTAATTACGAGTATGTTACCTAATGGTGTGGGGGAGAGTACTTAAAATATTTTAGGATTTAAAGGGGGCCGCGTATATACTTTCGGATTTTAAGGGGGCCCCGGCTAATAAAAGATTAAGAACCACTGCTATAGATACTACCATGGTGTTTGTTCAGACGAGCTGAAAACACAATCCCCTCTAAAGCCTTATTTTTTTTTTTTTTTTTTTATAATGATATTGATACAAGAAGAAGTTGCACCAAGAAGGTACGCCCTCTGTAGACCGCGGTGGACCCTCGTATCGTGAAGATAAGAAGAGATTTAGGGATGGGTAGGAGTCGAAGTTATCTGTGGATGCTGGTCTTGAAAGATTGAAGGTTATAATTTGTTGGAAGTTGGGGGAAGAGAGTTCCAGTCTCTAGATGTCATAGGGATAAATGAATTGGCGAATGCGTTTGTTCGATTAGTATCCAGTTTAATCGCGTAAGGGTGTTGAATCTTAGAAAATCGTGTATTTCGCGCAAATGAAGCCTTTGGTTGGATTATCGATTTTATTTCGTCAGAACAAAAGCCATGGTAATATCTATAAAAAGGGAAAGGGCGGAAACAGATCTACAATGGGCTAGGGAGTCGAGAGCATCAGTTAATGCGGGATCGCCTATAAGTCTGATAGCCCTCCTCCGAATCGCATCTAAGGTATTAAGAGAATGCTTGGAGGCCCCTAATTTTTATAAATTAAAGGTGACAATAGAAGAGTGTGTCTTCTGCTGGAAAATATTTTTTTTAATCTTATTATATTAAACGAGCAATTCTTGTATATATATAGAATAGGTTTCTCGAAAACGGCTCTAACGATTTCGCTAAAAATTGGTGAACTTATCAAGGCTCATGAGTCATTAGTCCTGTATATAGTAAGTTTTAATCCGATTGAAATAAAGGAAGGGGGTGTAAATTAGACATGTCGGAAAAACAAATATTTTAATCGTTCATATCTCGTCTTCGGTATAATCGCAAATCCTTGAAATTTGAAACTTAATAAGGTAATTCTTTCACAAATGCAAAAATTCAAGAAGTCTTCGAAACTTGAAATATAAGTCATTAAAAACATAATAAACACACTGTTAAAATTTGAAGACGATTTACCACACCAAACATGAAATAATTGTTATTAAAAATGAAATTTTTTACATATGATTGGGAAAGGGTGGGAAAATGATCATTATTTTATTTTTTTTCATTGAAGGACTTTCACCATCTTGATGAAAAACTAATATTTGTTAGAATAATATATTCGGAGTAAGTAAAAAAAAAATTGAAATTATTTACCTCGTAGTTTTGATAAAAAATAAAAAAAAAACATGGGCGATTATTTTTAGTGGAGGGGATATAAGATCAATGGCTTGGAAACGTTCCATTCATAAACAGGATATAGTAGTGTGAGAAGTACAGTCACGTTAAAAAAATATAACCTAAAATTTTAGAACCGTTCATATTTATAGTGTGGTTACGAGGCTAAAACTTTTTGTGTGGATTGTCGCGAAAGAACTAACTACCTTAAACTATTTAGAGGCAAAAAGTTACCGAGCATCGCTCGGTGCTCCAGGCACTTTATTTATAACGAGACTATAGTTTCGTTATAAATAAATTAAAAAATTTATTTTTCCTACAGAAGACACACTCTTTTATTGTCTCCTTTAAATGAAAATTAATTCATCGTAGGAGAACGAAACCCAAATCGCTCAATGCAGTTTTTTTATTCTAATTCTAATTATATATAAAAGTGACATTAGTATTTTTTCGAGATACAGAAAAATTGCTTTCTAGAGTTGATATATTTATCATTTAATTCTTTTTTTATATTTTTTCTCTCTACCCCTTTGGCCTCTGGAACTTTAAACATAATCAATTTAAATTAAAGTAAATGTTTACTAAATATTTAAGAAGTAAATGTTGTGGGAGTATAAAAGATTAGCTTATGAAAATTGATCTCAGTTTTTTATCTTAATCCTTTTACAATCCGGGTATCTTACTGTAAAGCAAAACATTCTATATACAAATAGTATTGTTAGGCCTTGACTATTAGATTAGATAAACTAAATCCTTACAGAAAAATTGTTTTTCATATTTTTATGATAACAGGTCATTCACTGGATTGAATCTCTTATATAACTAAGTTAATTTCCCTTTGCTTAATGATCTTAATTTTTTTTTAATTTTCCTGTGTCTTGAAAATGGCCGAACGATCAAGGAATTATTTTTTAAATCAATATTCTTAAGGAAACGGATAATTGGTGAAATGTTATCAAAAATAGAAAAATTATAAAGCTTAATTCATTTTTTTTTGACTCACAAAGAGAAACAAAGAGGTTGTCCTCTGCTTGATGCAAATAAACATACACACATATATATCGAAATTATATATATGTATATATATTATTTATTTGTTTAAGGGCCAATCCTTCGAAACTATAGTCTCAAACAAATAAATAATATATATATATATATATATATATATATAGGTACAGATATATAATCATATATATTTCGATATATATAGGGCCAATCCTTCGAAACTATAATCTCAAACAAATAAATAATATATATATATACAGATATATAATTTCGATATATATGTGTGTATGTTTATTTGCATCAAGCATAGGACAACCTCTTTGTTTCTCTTTGTGAATCAACAACTCTGCTACTCTCGGCAAAACAAAAACCGAGGGGTGAACCGGGACCTAAAATCGTGTACACCTACTTCCACTTCCACTTTCATTTCCAAGTAGAAGACAATAGATTATCTAATGAATTCCAAAGTAATTCCAAAGACTGTATACACCTAATTCCAATCGCGGTTCACCCATTGACAAAAACTTTTCATTTTTTTTTATTAGTTATGTCCATAGATTAAATTATTAAAGTTGTTATCGGGAAATAAGGACTATATTTTTTATAATCTTTAAAGAATTTGGTGTCGGTTCTAGGTGAAACATTTTAATAGATAATAAGTAAAAATATATTTTTCTAGGTGGGTTTCACAAATAAAACAAATATATGTTTTGAGTTTTTTATCTCGATATAGATTTCGGGTTATGAGCCCATCATCAGGAGTTACAAAAGAAAACTGATATATGAAAACATATATTTTTGATGCATATAATTTATATTTTAATGCCAACGTTTCGTCCACTTTGTTGACTTCTTCAGGGTTCAAATAGTTATCTTCCCTGCTTATTTGTCATGTTTATAATTATTCTTTCTTAGTAAATATATATCAAGGCAAGTCATCAACATCAGGGAAGTTAACTATTTGAGCCCTGAAGAAGTCAACAAAGTTGACAAAACGTTGGCCATAAAATATAAATTATCGGCATAAAAAATATAGTCCTTATTTCTCGATAACAGCTTTAATTAATTTCTTATCGCTGGAGATTGCAGAGAAAATAGTTTCGATTATCTAACAATTCAGACAATTTGACCTCACCTGATCCATTTTGATTCTTTGGAGACTTGACCAATTCAATTCGATTCGATTCTCTGCACCTAATGACTAGCACAACATTTTCTTTATTTAATCACAAGTCACTTTTTTATTTAATAAAAGGGCAAGCGTTCTAGGACATTTTTCCGTTCTCTTGAAAACGTTTTTAGTACGAAAATGAAATCAAAACATGAAAATGCAAATGATGATCTAAGACTTAAAAAATGCGAGCCAAATGTTAGTTAAGCAGCGAAAAGATGACAACTAGTTATTAAACCAAGAAGAAGGAGCGAAGAAGGCCTCGAGGGGGCCAGGGAGGGGCCAAGCCCCACCACACAATTAGCAAATTAACCGAATCGAAAAGATTTCCGATGAAACATTTTCATCTCTTGCTGTAAAGTCAGTATAATTGCGCTTTATCAGGCAAAGTGCCATCGGTGTGCGAATTAAGGGGAAGCCAAGTGATTCTCCTCGGAAATTCAAACGCCTCCGCAGATAACCTTGAATAGGCTGCCTGCCTAAGCCTAACACTCCTAGCCTCCTAGCCCACTATTAATTGTTCCACGGTGTCAGCTGAGCTGATAATGAAGACTAACTCCATCTGCGTGTCGACAAATTAAGAAGTGGATTGGAAAAGTAGAATAGAAGCAAATTTCAAAACAAAAATATTCAATATTTAAATTAGTTAGATATATAATTGGAGGAAAAAGTTGAAACATTTTCAAGACTATACGCTTTCCGCATATTCAGGCCCGACAAGAGTTGGAGCAGGGGGTAGTTACCCCCCGGGCCTGAAAGGGGTCCAACACTGCCACTGATAAATAAATTTTTGTACTACTAAAATCCTTTTTTTTTTGGAGTTTACTCCGTAAGAATCGATTTGCATATAAGGAGCCCGGTATGGAAAATTATGGGTAGTAAAATTCAGTCAACGAATGACAGCGTTACGTTTTTCGTACGCACACTCTTCTGGTGGTGAAAAAGGGCAACATCATTCAAACATTTTTTAGGCGCAGATTTTAAAATTGACATTGAAAAATTAATCGAAAAAATATTATTATTATATTATATATATAAATATATTATATTATTTATTTATTTATTTATTTAGATAATTTTACGGACTAGTAGTCCACTTACTTATTATTATTATATATTATTATATATATATATAAATGCAACATGACAGGTTCCATCCCTGTCGAGTGCTTATTTATTTTTTAAAACATTTGAAACTTTATTACTTGACATTTAGAAATTTTCATTTAATTAATCTCAAAAATTAAATGATGATTTTATTTATATATATCATATACACTTCAACCCTATAATTTGATACGTCTTTCTCTAACGGTATTATGGTTAAACTTTAATAATTAGACAATCACTATAACTATTCATTTTTTATATTATATACTTATGTTATATTTATACTTTATTGTTATTATTTTAGATATATCATACAATATTATATTATATATATATTATATTATTTTATTTTTATAATTCTTATTTTAAATTTAATTATAATATTTATTTAAAATGTATATAACATTTATATTATAGATTTTATTTATAATTCGTGGGTATTGATTTGTGGGTAAGATTTGTGAACCACATATCTACCAACGTTCATGTGTCTTATTTCAGTTACCATAAGCCTCTAGTCACAGTAATTAATAACGACGGCGCTATTGATCTAATTAATATTTGAAATTTTATTTAGGTATTTTCACTGATTCGTTTATTTATCATTTGATATGGTATCTTTTTCTTAGACTAGTAAGCCTTTTTTGTGCCTATTTAGACAGTCGATCTGAATGAGTAAACTCCAGTCGTGCGTCGGAGCTGACACACACATTTAAAAAAAATTTAATGAAAAAATTTTTAAAATATTTTTTAATTTTTTTAAAATATTTTTTAATTTTTTAAAATATTTTGTATTTTTTTTTAAATATTTTTAAAATATTTTTAAATTTTTTTAAAAATATTTTTAAATATTTGACTTAAATTTAGGGAACGAAGAAAAGTTTATTTTTATTACAGACAAAAGGATCAGCCGGGGCTCGAACCCGGGATCTTTGCATGTGTACTGCAATGCTTTGTCATAAGAGTTTTAACTCCTATATCCACTAAGCTACTGATCCCTGAACCCAAACTAATACCTTTTGTCTATATGAATTATGGAATTTCTTTTTAATCCTCTCCTCGTTCATTTTTCGCAGCCTAAGCCTTGATTCATTAATTAAACAATTAAATATTCCAGCGCCTCCCAATCGATCGCAGACCCCAAAGATCGAAAATAATTTTCTCTTCACTCCGGGGCGCGACCACAACGAGGCCGTGTAAAGACAATTAATAACAAACTTAAATTTAGGGAACGAAGAAAAGTTTATTTTTATTACAGACAAAAGGATCAGCCGGGGCTCGAACCCGGGATCTTTGCATGTGTGCTGCAATGCTTTGTCATATGACAAAGCATTGGCAGTACACATGCAAAGATCCCGGGTTCGAGCCCCGGCTGATCCTTTGTCTGTAATAAAAATAAACTTTTCTTCGTTCCCTAAATTTAAGTTTGTTATTAATTGTCTTTACACGGCCTCGTTGGGTCGCGCCCCGGGTGAAGAGAAAATTTATTTTTGATCTTTTTGGGGTCTGCGATCGATTGGGAGGCGCTGGAATATTTAATTGTTTAATTTTTTAAATATATTTAAAAAATTTGTAAAATATTTTTTAATTTTTTTAAAATATTTTAATTTTTTTTAAATATTTTTTAATTTTTTTAAAAATATTTTTTAATTTTTTAAAATATTTTTAAAAAATAAAAAATATTTTAAAAATTTTTAAAAAATATTTTAAAAAAATTTAAAAAATATTTTAAAAATATATTTAAAAATATTTTTAAAAAAATTTTAAAAAATATTTTAAAAATATTATAAGATTTAGATATTTATCATCAAATTATTAATTCAACGAAACTGCAAACAGCTCACTGAGTCTTGAAAAAGTTTCACTTTACCTCCAATTTAAGTTTGATACATAGATAAATGATACATACAGTCGAGAACCAGTAGCAGAATTAAAATACTGCAAGACCCCGCAACGCTACTCAAATTAGGATTGATTATTTGTTAATTATAATAAAATTGTTCCTATTTAAATTAGAATAAAAATACTGACAAAAAACAAACAGTTATAGTCTAGAAAAAATTGATGTGCGAGTAGGGTAAATAAATTCTAAATTTTTTAATGATTTAATAAATGTGCGGATGAGCTGGGGGCTTGTTGCCAAACATACGGATAATTATTAATAGCTAATAAATACAATCGAATATTTAAATTATATATTTATTTATTATAGTAAATATTCTCACATTTAAATATATTAAAACATATTACACTAGGGTATATTGAACGTGATCCCGATGGCGAGAGACTGTGTCTCAATCTCACCATAAAACAAGCTAAAAGATTAATAAATTAGAAAAAAAAGATCTTATTTTATCGATTTAATCTAATGTGAAGGAACACGTAATCATTCCAATATAAGAAAATAGCATTTCAATTAACAATTTTGTAGTTTAAATGAAATGTTATGAAAACATTCAGTTTCTTCACAGCGGCAGCGAGTCGACTAGAAATGGCTAAACGGTTTAATTTTTTCCTCATCACATATTCAATTAAATCTATTGAAATTTTATATCCATGAAATATTTTCTTTTTATTTTATATCAAACAGTTTTTATTTGAATATTTTCATTTTAAAGGGTTTGACGGTCTAATTTGAAACAAAAGCTAATCACTATTTGGAAAAAAAATGTTGAAAATATAAAATTAATAAATATTATCAAACAATCGATTATTAATAATTATATTCAATTTTGAACGAAATTGATTGATTAGTTTTTAAGAAAATGATTAAAAGCTTGAAAACCGTAACAAATGACTCGCTGATGCCGGGGGACTTGCGACCCAGCCTCTTGATAAAATAGACCAAAATAATTATAAATCAGAAAGAAATCGATCTTATTTTATCGATTTCCTCTATCTGAAGGTTTACAGTATGTCTATTATATAAAAAATAGCATTTTCATTAAGAATTTTTGGTTTAAAAGAAATTGTATGAAAATGTTCAATTTCTTCTCCCCGGGAGCAAATCAACCTGAAATGGCCAACACTTTTAATTTTTTTTCTCATTAGATATTTAGTCAAATCTATTGAAATTTCATATCTCTGTGTTATTTTCATTTATTTTTTATATAGAATAATTATTATTAGGAAATTTGCATTTTAAAGTGTAGTTTATTTGAAGTCCAATTTAAATAAACGCTAATAATTCCGTTAAATTTTTTTTTAAAAATATGAAACTAATAGATATTATAAAACAATTAATTATGAATAATTTAGTACCATTTTGAACGAAATCGGTTAAGTACTTTTTGAGAAAAATGTCAAAAACCATCTGAACCGTCAAAAAACGATGTTTTTTGAAAGCACGAGATTGGTTTGAAAAAAGCTAAAAAAGTCATATGAAACGAAACATTGACTTGTGACATGGAGGTGAATTTAAAAATGTTTCTAAAACGGCCTTTCATAGTCGGTTTTCGGGGTTTTTGACAATTTTCTCAAAAAGTACCGAACCGATTTCGTTCAAAATGGTATTACATGATTCATAATTGATTGTTTTATAATATCTATTAATTTCAAATTTTTAAAAAACTTTTCAACGGAGTTATTAGCGTTTTTTAAAATTGGACTTCAAATAAACTACCCTTTAAAATGCAAATTTCCTAATATTAATAATTTGATATAAAATAGAAATAAAAAAAACAAACAGATATGAAATTTGGATAGATTTGAATAATCATCTAATGAGTAAAAAAATAAAATTGTTGGCCATTTCTAGATGATTTGCTCCCGTAGAGAAGAAATTGAATCTTTTAATACAATTTCTTTTAAACTACAAAATTCTTAATCAAAATGCTATTTTCTTATATAATAGACATACTGTGAACCTTCAGATAGATGAGATTGATAAAATAAAATCGATTTGTTTCTCATTTATAATTAATTTGGTCCGTTATATCCAGAGAATATCTCGCCATTAGACACCTTATTTGTCATTGATTCAAGTCCATTCACTCTACAAAATCGGAATATTTTTTAACGATCAATCTATTGATCTTAGACATTTTACTTATATGAACTTTTCTGTTTGAAATGATATCTTGTTTAATAAAGATCATAATATAAATTTATGTGACTCAAAGGGTTAGGCAGTGAGGGTGAAATTTATGTGGAAAGTAAGATAAATCCTGTTCTGGCGGCTTAGATATTCTAAATATTCAAAAACTCTAATGAAGAAACATTTTGATATTTTAATTTACTAAAATTAAGTTCATCATGTATAATTAGCTCCGATGACTATTTAAATATTTAGAGACGATTCTTGTTCTTCTTCAAGTGCCATATTCGATTCCGAGACTCGACGACTACTATAGAGAGTGTCCTCTCCATTGTAATTTTCCACGGGAAATTTTTCACAGGGGTGGTTTCCCATTGTCATCCCCTGAAAGATTCAGATTATATCCGTTTAAATATTTGGAGCGAGTCGGGCTTAAACCCAGGCAGCTTGATTAGAAGCCATATAGGGGATTAAATATTTTTTCTTAAACATGATAAAAGCGTTTTTGAAGAACCGCAGTGCTCCTTATGATACTATGTGAAATGTTTGTTGATATCCGTGTCAACAACCAAATTCCATATTTTTTGATTCAAAAAATTACCTGGTCAATTCATTGGGCTTGAATTTTTATATAAATTAATGAAGGAGTTAAAATAAGAGACGTGAAGCTTTTAATTATTTCTTTTTTGTTTCTGCTATTGGTTGGAGCCATCTTCAGAACTAAACAATGACAAACAATGTTAACAATATTAAATCGGCCTCTTCCGAATACATCAATCAATTAAAATTTTGTTTTTCTACTCACCAATTTTTATATTGAAAAATATTTACATTTATATAGCTCGTAAACTATAGATTTTAAAAATTTCTCTCATATTAATTTTTCTGATGGAAATTAAATGTAGGTACTTAATTATATGCATTTGTGTACCTCAAAGGGTTAAGCAGGAATGGTGAAATTTAAGTGAAAATTTAGATAAATATTCACACTATTCAAAACTCATTGCCCCTCTTAGAAAAATATAAACTCCATTATTACGAGGCATCACTTATGTATTTTTCATTAAATTATTTCTTTACTTCCAAAATTTGTCAATTCTACTAAAAAGTTAGTTGATCTCTAAACGGATTGGCGAAATTGAAGTCTTGTCGTGATATTTAGCTGGCCGGCTGCCGGCCCTAGGAAAACTCCCTAACTACGCCAATGGTCGCGACCACCCCATTTTGAATCACGTAACTAAATTTAAAACGACAATGACAATGAAAATACATTATATATTAGGCAGCGACCAAAAATAAATTCAAAATAAGCTGATGTGGCCATTCACATGACTTTACCATTAACCTGGCCCCTACTCTCCTAATTTTGAACCCCTCCTCTTCTGAGTCACTATCAATTTTACATTATGAGACATTTTTATATGGTCATATAGGGAGCATATAGGCAAAATTTCGTACGAATTGATCAAACGGTTTAAGACTTATATTAATAATTTTACATTTTGTGCCCCCACCCAAAAAAATTTTCATGTTTTTTTTTCTTTTTTGCCCACTCTATTGAAAAATGAGAAAAATCATTTTGTCTGTCTGTCTGGATTCAGATACTGACGATAATTTAAGAAGGAAACGTCAAAGAAAGAAAGTTTGTTCTTGTGCTAAAATATTTGTATTTCTAAGACAGAGAGATAATTAGATTTTGGGCTTTCTAGATTTAAGTAACACTTTTAGTTCAAAAATAATAAGTTAACATCATTTTTGAAATGATTTTATTAATGTATTAAATCAATGTTATAATATAGTCATAAATGAACAATTTATTTTATAATTATTATTCAATTATAAAGGGGTATCTAGTGTAAATAAGTTTTCAATTTTTATTATTTAATAAGTGGTCGAATGACAGAGTGTTTCATTAGAATCTGATCAAAGAAAAAGACAAAATATAATTGGGATAGAATAATATCTATTCTTTTTAAGCTAAGGCATTGCAAAGATGTCAAAAACAAGTCCAAACCTATTTCGGACTATTAGATAATTTCTTAATTCCTAATAGTTTTATAGGTTTTTGACTCTAGGTAAGAAAATGTTAAATCGAAAAGAAAATTAGATTTAGATATTTATCATCAAATTATTAATTCACCGAAACTGCAAACAGCTCACCGAGTCTTGAAAAAGTTTCACTTTACCTCCAATTTAAAGTTTGATACATAGATAAATGATACATACAGTCGAGAACCAGTAGCAGAATTAAAATACTGCAAGACCCCGCAACGCTACTCAAATTCGGATTGATTATTTGTTAATTATAATAAAATTGTTCCTATTTAAATTAGAATAAAAATACTGACAAAAAACAAACAGTTATAGTCTAGAAAAAATTGATGTGCGAGTAGGGTAAATAAATTCTAAATTTTTTAATGATTTAATAAATGTGCGGATGAGCTGGGGGCTTGTTGCCAAACATACGGATAATTATTAATAGCTAATAAATACAATCGAATATTTAAATTATATATTTATTTATTATAGTAAATATTCTCACATTTAAATATATTAAAACATATTACACTAGGGTATATTGAACGTGATCCCGATGGCGAGAGACTGTGTCTCAATCTCACCATAAAACAAGCTAAAAGATTAATAAATTAGAAAAAAAGATCTTATTTTATCGATTTAATCTAATGTGAAGGAACACGTAATCATTCCAATATAAGAAAATAGCATTTCAATTAACAATTTTGTAGTTTAAATGAAATGTTATGAAAACATTCAGTTTCTTCACAGCGGCAGCGAGTCGACTAGAAATGGCTAAACGGTTTAATTTTTTCCTCATCACATATTCAATTAAATCTATTGAAATTTTATATCCATGAAATATTTTCTTTTTATTTTATATCAAACAGTTTTTATTTGAATATTTTCATTTTAAAGGGTTTGACGGTCTAATTTGAAACAAAAGCTAATCACTATTTGGAAAAAAAATGTTGAAAATATAAAATTAATAAATATTATCAAACAATCGATTATTAATAATTATATTCAATTTTGAACGAAATTGATTGATTAGTTTTTAAGAAAATGATTAAAAGCTTGAAAACCGTAACAAATGACTCGCTGATGCCGGGGGACTTGCGACCCAGCCTCTTGATAAAATAGACCAAAATAATTATAAATCAGAAAGAAATCGATCTTATTTTATCGATTTCCTCTATCTGAAGGTTTACAGTATGTCTATTATATAAAAAATAGCATTTTCATTAAGAATTTTTAGTTTAAAAGAAATTGTATGAAAATGTTCAATTTCTTCTCCCCGGGAGCAAATCAACCTGAAATGGCCAACACTTTTATTTTTTTTCTCATTAGATATTTAGTCAAATCTATTGAAATTTCATATCTCTGTGTTATTTTCATTTATTTTTTATATAGAATAATTATTATTAGGAAATTTGCATTTTAAAGTGTAGTTTGTTTGAAGTCCAATTTAAATAAACGCTAATAATTCCGTTAAATTTTTTTTTAAAAATATGAAACTAATAGATATTATAAAACAATTAATTATGAATAATTTAGTACCATTTTGAACGAAATCGGTTAAGTACTTTTTGAGAAAAATGTCAAAAACCATCTGAACCGTCAAAAAACGATGTTTTTTGAAAGCACGAGATTGGTTTGAAAAAAGCTAAAAAAGTCATATGAAACGAAACATTGACTTGTGACATGGAGGTGAATTTAAAAATGTTTCTAAAACGGCCTTTCATAGTCGGTTTTCGGGGTTTTTGACAATTTTCTCAAAAAGTACCGAACCGATTTCGTTCAAAATGGTATTACATGATTCATAATTGATTGTTTTATAATATCTATTAATTTCAAATTTTTAAAAAACTTTTCAACGGAGTTATTAGCGTTTTTTAAAATTGGACTTCAAATAAACTACCCTTTAAAATGCAAATTTCCTAATATTAATAATTTGATATAAAATAGAAATAAAAAAAACAAACAGATATGAAATTTGGATAGATTTGAATAATCATCTAATGAGTAAAAAAATAAAATTGTTGGCCATTTCTAGATGATTTGCTCCCGTAGAGAAGAAATTGAATCTTTTAATACAATTTCTTTTAAACTACAAAATTCTTAATCAAAATGCTATTTTCTTATATAATAGACATACTGTGAACCTTCAGATAGATGAAATTGATAAAATAAAATCGATTTGTTTCTCATTTATAATTAATTTGGTCCGTTATATCCAGAGAATATCTCGCCATTAGACACCTTATTTGTCATTGATTCAAGTCCATTCACTCTACAAAATCGGAATATTTTTTAACGATCAATCTATTGATCTTAGACATTTTACTTATATGAACTTTTCTGTTTGAAATGATATCTTGTTTAATAAAGATCATAATATAAATTTATGTGACTCAAAGGGTTAGGCAGTGAGGGTGAAATTTATGTGGAAAGTAAGATAAATCCTGTTCTGGCGGCTTAGATATTCTAAATATTCAAAAACTCTAATGAAGAAACATTTTGATATTTTAATTTACTAAAATTAAGTTCATCATGTATAATTAGCTCCGATGACTATTTAAATATTTAGAGACGATTCTTGTTCTTCTTCAAGTGCCATATTCGATTCCGAGACTCGACGACTACTATAGAGAGTGTCCTCTCCATTGTAATTTTCCACGGGAAATTTTTCACAGGGGTGGTTTCCCATTGTCATCCCCTGAAAGATTCAGATTATATCCGTTTAAATATTTGGAGCGAGTCGGGCTTAAACCCAGGCAGCTTGATTAGAAGCCATATAGGGGATTAAATATTTTTTCTTAAACATGATAAAAGCGTTTTTTGAAGAACCGCAGTGCTCCTTATGATACTATGTGAAATGTTTGTTGATATCCGTGTCAACAACCAAATTCCATATTTTTTGATTCAAAAAATTACCTGGTCAATTCATTGGGCTTGAATTTTTATATAAATTAATGAAGGAGTTAAAATAAGAGACGTGAAGCTTTTAATTATTTCTTTTTTGTTTCTGCTATTGGTTGGAGCCATCTTCAGAACTAAACAATGACAAACAATGTTAACAATATTAAATCGGCCTCTTCCGAATACATCAATCAATTAAAATTTTGTTTTTCTACTCACCAATTTTTATATTGAAAAATATTTACATTTATATAGCTCGTAAAGTATAGATTTTAAAAATTTCTCTCATATTAATTTTTCTGATGGAAATTAAATGTAGGTACTTAATTATATGCATTTGTGTACCTCAAAGGGTTAAGCAGGAATGGTGAAATTTAAGTGAAAATTTAGATAAATATTCACACTATTCAAAACTCATTGCCCCTCTTAGAAAAATATAAACTCCATTATTACGAGGCATCACTTATGTATTTTTCATTAAATTATTTCTTTACTTCCAAAATTTGTCAATTCTACTAAAAAGTTAGTTGATCTCTAAACGGATTGGCGAAATTGAAGTCTTGTCGTGATATTTAGCTGGCCGGCTGCCGGCCCTAGGAAAACTCCCTAACTACGCCAATGGTCGCGACCACCCCATTTTGAATCACGTAACTAAATTTAAAACGACAATGACAATGAAAATACATTATATATTAGGCAGCGACCAAAAATAAATTCAAAATAAGCTGATGTGGCCATTCACATGACTTTACCATTAACCTGGCCCCTACTCTCCTAATTTTGAACCCCTCCTCTTCTGAGTCACTATCAATTTTACATTATGAGACATTTTTATATGGTCATATAGGGAACATATAGGCGAAATTTCGTAGGAATTGATCAAACGGTTTATATTAATAATTTTACATTTTGTGCCCCCACCCAAAAAAATTTTCATGTTTTTTTTCTTTTTTTGCCCACTCTATTGAAAAGTGAGAAAAATCATTTTGTCTGTCTGTCTGGATTCAGATACTGACGATAATTTAAGAAGGAAACGTCAAAGAAAGAAAGTTTGTTCTTGTGCTAAAATATTTGTATTTCTAAGACAGAGAGATAATTAGATTTTGGGCTTTCTAGATTTAAGTAATAACACTTTTAGTTCAAAAATAAAGTTAACATCATTTTTGAAATGATTTTATTAATGTATTAAATCAATGTTATAATATAGTCATAAATGAACAATTTATTTTATAATTATTATTCAATTATAAAGGGGTATCTAGTGTAAATAAGTTTTCAATTTTTATTATTTAATAAGTGGTCGAATGACAGAGTGTTTCATTAGAATCTGATCAAAGAAAAAGACAAAATATAATTGGGATAGAATAATATCTATTCTTTTTAAGCTAAGGCATTGCAAAGATGTCAAAAACAAGTCCAAACCTATTTCGGACTATTAGATAATTTCTTAATTCCTAATAGTTTTATAGGTTTTTGACTCTAGGTAAGAAAATGTTAAATCGAAAAGAAAATTAGATTTAGATATTTATCATCAAATTATTAATTCACCGAAACTGCAAACAGCTCACCGAGTCTTGAAAAAGTTTCACTTTACCTCCAATTTAAAGTTTGATACATAGATAAATGATACATACAGTCGAGAACCAGTAGCAGAATTAAAATACTGCAAGACCCCGCAACGCTACTCAAATTCGGATTGATTATTTGTTAATTATAATAAAATTGTTCCTATTTAAATTAGAATAAAAATACTGACAAAAAACAAACAGTTATAGTCTAGAAAAAATTGATGTGCGAGTAGGGTAAATAAATTCTAAATTTTTTAATGATTTAATAAATGTGCGGATGAGCTGGGGGCTTGTTGCCAAACATACGGATAATTATTAATAGCTAATAAATACAATCGAATATTTAAATTATATATTTATTTATTATAGTAAATATTCTCACATTTAAATATATTAAAACATATTACACTAGGGTATATTGAACGTGATCCCGATGGCGAGAGACTGTGTCTCAATCTCACCATAAAACAAGCTAAAAGATTAATAAATTAGAAAAAAAGATCTTATTTTATCGATTTAATCTAATGTGAAGGAACACGTAATCATTCCAATATAAGAAAATAGCATTTCAATTAACAATTTTGTAGTTTAAATGAAATGTTATGAAAACATTCAGTTTCTTCACAGCGGCAGCGAGTCGACTAGAAATGGCTAAACGGTTTAATTTTTTCCTCATCACATATTCAATTAAATCTATTGAAATTTTATATCCATGAAATATTTTCTTTTTATTTTATATCAAACAGTTTTTATTTGAATATTTTCATTTTAAAGGGTTTGACGGTCTAATTTGAAACAAAAGCTAATCACTATTTGGAAAAAAAATGTTGAAAATATAAAATTAATAAATATTATCAAACAATCGATTATTAATAATTATATTCAATTTTGAACGAAATTGATTGATTAGTTTTTAAGAAAATGATTAAAAGCTTGAAAACCGTAACAAATGACTCGCTGATGCCGGGGGACTTGCGACCCAGCCTCTTGATAAAATAGACCAAAATAATTATAAATCAGAAAGAAATCGATCTTATTTTATCGATTTCCTCTATCTGAAGGTTTACAGTATGTCTATTATATAAAAAATAGCATTTTCATTAAGAATTTTTAGTTTAAAGGAAATTGTATGAAAATGTTCAATTTCTTCTCCCCGGGAGCAAATCAACCTGAAATGGCCAACACTTTTAATTTTTTTTCTCATTAGATATTTAGTCAAATCTATTGAAATTTCATATCTCTGTGTTATTTTCATTTATTTTTTATATAGAATAATTATTATTAGGAAATTTGCATTTTGAAGTGTAGTTTATTTGAAGTCCAATTTAAATAAACGCTAATAATTCCGTTAAATTTTTTTTTAAAAATGTGAAACTAATAGATATTATAAAACAATTAATTATGAATAATTTAGTACCATTTTGAACGAAATCGGTTAAGTACTTTTTGAGAAAAATGTCAAAAACCATCTGAACCGTCAAAAAACGATGTTTTTTGAAAGCACGAGATTGGTTTGAAAAAAGCTAAAAAAGTCATATGAAACGAAACATTGACTTGTGACATGGAGGTGAATTTAAAAATGTTTCTAAAACGGCCTTTCATAGTCGGTTTTCGGGGTTTTTGACAATTTTCTCAAAAAGTACCGAACCGATTTCGTTCAAAATGGTATTACATGATTCATAATTGATTGTTTTATAATATCTATTAATTTCAAATTTTTAAAAAACTTTTCAACGGAGTTATTAGCGTTTTTTAAAATTGGACTTCAAATAAACTACCCTTTAAAATGCAAATTTCCTAATATTAATAATTTGATATAAAATAGAAATAAAAAAAACAAACAGATATGAAATTTGGATAGATTTGAATAATCATCTAATGAGTAAAAAAATAAAATTGTTGGCCATTTCTAGATGATTTGCTCCCGTAGAGAAGAAATTGAATCTTTTAATACAATTTCTTTTAAACTACAAAATTCTTAATCAAAATGCTATTTTCTTATATAATAGACATACTGTGAACCTTCAGATAGATGAGATTGATAAAATAAAATCGATTTGTTTCTCATTTATAATTAATTTGGTCCGTTATATCCAGAGAATATCTCGCCATTAGACACCTTATTTGTCATTGATTCAAGTCCATTCACTCTACAAAATCGGAATATTTTTTAACGATCAATCTATTGATCTTAGACATTTTACTTATATGAACTTTTCTGTTTGAAATGATATCTTGTTTAATAAAGATCATAATATAAATTTATGTGACTCAAAGGGTTAGGCAGTGAGGGTGAAATTTATGTGGAAAGTAAGATAAATCCTGTTCTGGCGGCTTAGATATTCTAAATATTCAAAAACTCTAATGAAGAAACATTTTGATATTTTAATTTACTAAAATTAAGTTCATCATGTATAATTAGCTCCGATGACTATTTAAATATTTAGAGACGATTCTTGTTCTTCTTCAAGTGCCATATTCGATTCCGAGACTCGACGACTACTATAGAGAGTGTCCTCTCCATTGTAATTTTCCACGGGAAATTTTTCACAGGGGTGGTTTCCCATTGTCATCCCCTGAAAGATTCAGATTATATCCGTTTAAATATTTGGAGCGAGTCGGGCTTAAACCCAGGCAGCTTGATTAGAAGCCATATAGGGGATTAAATATTTTTTCTTAAACATGATAAAAGCGTTTTTGAAGAACCGCAGTGCTCCTTATGATACTATGTGAAATGTTTGTTGATATCCGTGTCAACAACCAAATTCCATATTTTTTGATTCAAAAAATTACCTGGTCAATTCATTGGGCTTGAATTTTTATATAAATTAATGAAGGAGTTAAAATAAGAGACGTGAAGCTTTTAATTATTTCTTTTTTGTTTCTGCTATTGGTTGGAGCCATCTTCAGAACTAAACAATGACAAACAATGTTAACAATATTAAATCGGCCTCTTCCGAATACATCAATCAATTAAAATTTTGTTTTTCTACTCACCAATTTTTATATTGAAAAATATTTACATTTATATAGCTCGTAAAGTATAGATTTTAAAAATTTCTCTCATATTAATTTTTCTGATGGAAATTAAATGTAGGTACTTAATTATATGCATTTGTGTACCTCAAAGGGTTAAGCAGGAATGGTGAAATTTAAGTGAAAATTTAGATAAATATTCACACTATTCAAAACTCATTGCCCCTCTTAGAAAAATATAAACTCCATTATTACGAGGCATCACTTATGTATTTTTCATTAAATTATTTCTTTACTTCCAAAATTTGTCAATTCTACTAAAAAGTTAGTTGATCTCTAAACGGATTGGCGAAATTGAAGTCTTGTCGTGATATTTAGCTGGCCGGCTGCCGGCCCTAGGAAAACTCCCTAACTACGCCAATGGTCGCGACCACCCCATTTTGAATCACGTAACTAAATTTAAAACGACAATGACAATGAAAATACATTATATATTAGGCAGCGACCAAAAATAAATTCAAAATAAGCTGATGTGGCCATTCACATGACTTTACCATTAACCTGGCCCCTACTCTCCTAATTTTGAACCCCTCCTCTTCTGAGTCACTATCAATTTTACATTATGAGACATTTTTATATGGTCATATAGGGAACATATAGGCGAAATTTCGTAGGAATTGATCAAACGGTTTATATTAATAATTTTACATTTTGTGCCCCCACCCAAAAAAATTTTCATGTTTTTTTTCTTTTTTTGCCCACTCTATTGAAAAATGAGAAAAATCATTTTGTCTGTCTGTCTGGATTCAGATACTGACGATAATTTAAGAAGGAAACGTCAAAGAAAGAAAGTTTGTTCTTGTGCTAAAATATTTGTATTTCTAAGACAGAGAGATAATTAGATTTTGGGCTTTCTAGATTTAAGTAATAACACTTTTAGTTCAAAAATAAAGTTAACATCATTTTTGAAATGATTTTATTAATGTATTAAATCAATGTTATAATATAGTCATAAATGAACAATTTATTTTATAATTATTATTCAATTATAAAGGGGTATCTAGTGTAAATAAGTTTTCAATTTTTATTATTTAATAAGTGGTCGAATGACAGAGTGTTTCATTAGAATCTGATCAAAGAAAAAGACAAAATATAATTGGGATAGAATAATATCTATTCTTTTTAAGCTAAGGCATTGCAAAGATGTCAAAAACAAGTCCAAACCTATTTCGGACTATTAGATAATTTCTTAATTCCTAATAGTTTTATAGGTTTTTGACTCTAGGTAAGAAAATGTTAAATCGAAAAGAAAATTAGATTTAGATATTTATCATCAAATTATTAATTCACCGAAACTGCAAACAGCTCACCGAGTCTTGAAAAAGTTTCACTTTACCTCCAATTTAAAGTTTGATACATAGATAAATGATACATACAGTCGAGAACCAGTAGCAGAATTAAAATACTGCAAGACCCCGCAACGCTACTCAAATTAGGATTGATTATTTGTTAATTATAATAAAATTGTTCCTATTTAAATTAGAATAAAAATACTGACAAAAAACAAACAGTTATAGTCTAGAAAAAATTGATGTGCGAGTAGGGTAAATAAATTCTAAATTTTTTAATGATTTAATAAATGTGCGGATGAGCTGGGGGCTTGTTGCCAAACATACGGATAATTATTAATAGCTAATAAATACAATCGAATATTTAAATTATATATTTATTTATTATAGTAAATATTCTCACATTTAAATATATTAAAACATATTACACTAGGGTATATTGAACGTGATCCCGATGGCGAGAGACTGTGTCTCAATCTCACCATAAAACAAGCTAAAAGATTAATAAATTAGAAAAAAAAGATCTTATTTTATCGATTTAATCTAATGTGAAGGAACACGTAATCATTCCAATATAAGAAAATAGCATTTCAATTAACAATTTTGTAGTTTAAATGAAATGTTATGAAAACATTCAGTTTCTTCACAGCGGCAGCGAGTCGACTAGAAATGGCTAAACGGTTTAATTTTTTCCTCATCACATATTCAATTAAATCTATTGAAATTTTATATCCATGAAATATTTTCTTTTTATTTTATATCAAACAGTTTTTATTTGAATATTTTCATTTTAAAGGGTTTGACGGTCTAATTTGAAACAAAAGCTAATCACTATTTGGAAAAAAAATGTTGAAAATATAAAATTAATAAATATTATCAAACAATCGATTATTAATAATTATATTCAATTTTGAACGAAATTGATTGATTAGTTTTTAAGAAAATGATTAAAAGCTTGAAAACCGTAACAAATGACTCGCTGATGCCGGGGGACTTGCGACCCAGCCTCTTGATAAAATAGACCAAAATAATTATAAATCAGAAAGAAATCGATCTTATTTTATCGATTTCCTCTATCTGAAGGTTTACAGTATGTCTATTATATAAAAAATAGCATTTTCATTAAGAATTTTTAGTTTAAGGGAAATTGTATGAAAATGTTCAATTTCTTCTCCCCGGGAGCAAATCAACCTGAAATGGCCAACACTTTTAATTTTTTTCTCATTAGATGTTTAGTCAAATCTATTGAAATTTCATATCTCTGTGTTATTTTCATTTATTTTTTATATAGAATGATTATTATTAGGAGGTTTGCATTTTAAAGTGTAGTTTATTTGAAGTCCAATTTAAATAAACGCTAATAATTCCGTTAAATTTTTTTTTAAAAATATGAAACTAATAGATATTATAAAACAATTAATTATGAATAGTTTAGTACCATTTTGAACGAAATCGGTTGGGTACTTTTTGAGAAAAATGTCAAAAACCATCTGAACCGTCAAAAAACGATGTTTTTTGAAAGCACGAGATTGGTTTGAAAAAAGCTAAAAAAGTCATATGAAACGAAACATTGACTTGTGACATGGAGGTGAATTTAAAAATGTTTCTAAAACGGCCTTTCATAGTCGGTTTTCGGGGTTTTTGACAATTTTCTCAAAAAGTACCGAACCGATTTCGTTCAAAATGGTATTACATGATTCATAATTGATTGTTTTATAATATCTATTAATTTCAAATTTTTAAAAAACTTTTCAACGGAGTTATTAGCGTTTTTTAAAATTGGACTTCAAATAAACTACCCTTTAAAATGCAAATTTCCTAATATTAATAATTTGATATAAAATAGAAATAAAAAAAACAAACAGATATGAAATTTGGATAGATTTGAATAATCATCTAATGAGTAAAAAAATAAAATTGTTGGCCATTTCTAGATGATTTGCTCCCGTAGAGAAGAAATTGAATCTTTTAATACAATTTCTTTTAAACTACAAAATTCTTAATCAAAATGCTATTTTCTTATATAATAGACATACTGTGAACCTTCAGATAGATGAAATTGATAAAATAAAATCGATTTGTTTCTCATTTATAATTAATTTGGTCCGTTATATCCAGAGAATATCTCGCCATTAGACACCTTATTTGTCATTGATTCAAGTCCATTCACTCTACAAAATCGGAATATTTTTTAACGATCAATCTATTGATCTTAGACATTTTACTTATATGAACTTTTCTGTTTGAAATGATATCTTGTTTAATAAAGATCATAATATAAATTTATGTGACTCAAAGGGTTAGGCAGTGAGGGTGAAATTTATGTGGAAAGTAAGATAAATCCTGTTCTGGCGGCTTAGATATTCTAAATATTCAAAAACTCTAATGAAGAAACATTTTGATATTTTAATTTACTAAAATTAAGTTCATCATGTATAATTAGCTCCGATGACTATTTAAATATTTAGAGACGATTCTTGTTCTTCTTCAAGTGCCATATTCGATTCCGAGACTCGACGACTACTATAGAGAGTGTCCTCTCCATTGTAATTTTCCACGGGAAATTTTTCACAGGGGTGGTTTCCCATTGTCATCCCCTGAAAGATTCAGATTATATCCGTTTAAATATTTGGAGCGAGTCGGGCTTAAACCCAGGCAGCTTGATTAGAAGCCATATAGGGGATTAAATATTTTTTCTTAAACATGATAAAAGCGTTTTTTGAAGAACCGCAGTGCTCCTTATGATACTATGTGAAATGTTTGTTGATATCCGTGTCAACAACCAAATTCCATATTTTTTGATTCAAAAAATTACCTGGTCAATTCATTGGGCTTGAATTTTTATATAAATTAATGAAGGAGTTAAAATAAGAGACGTGAAGCTTTTAATTATTTCTTTTTTGTTTCTGCTATTGGTTGGAGCCATCTTCAGAACTAAACAATGACAAACAATGTTAACAATATTAAATCGGCCTCTTCCGAATACATCAATCAATTAAAATTTTGTTTTTCTACTCACCAATTTTTATATTGAAAAATATTTACATTTATATAGCTCGTAAAGTATAGATTTTAAAAATTTCTCTCATATTAATTTTTCTGATGGAAATTAAATGTAGGTACTTAATTATATGCATTTGTGTACCTCAAAGGGTTAAGCAGGAATGGTGAAATTTAAGTGAAAATTTAGATAAATATTCACACTATTCAAAACTCATTGCCCCTCTTAGAAAAATATAAACTCCATTATTACGAGGCATCACTTATGTATTTTTCATTAAATTATTTCTTTACTTCCAAAATTTGTCAATTCTACTAAAAAGTTAGTTGATCTCTAAACGGATTGGCGAAATTGAAGTCTTGTCGTGATATTTAGCTGGCCGGCTGCCGGCCCTAGGAAAACTCCCTAACTACGCCAATGGTCGCGACCACCCCATTTTGAATCACGTAACTAAATTTAAAACGACAATGACAATGAAAATACATTATATATTAGGCAGCGACCAAAAATAAATTCAAAATAAGCTGATGTGGCCATTCACATGACTTTACCATTAACCTGGCCCCTACTCTCCTAATTTTGAACCCCTCCTCTTCTGAGTCACTATCAATTTTACATTATGAGACATTTTTATATGGTCATATAGGGAACATATAGGCGAAATTTCGTAGGAATTGATCAAACGGTTTATATTAATAATTTTACATTTTGTGCCCCCACCCAAAAAAATTTTCATGTTTTTTTTTCTTTTTTGCCCACTCTATTGAAAAGTGAGAAAAATCATTTTGTCTGTCTGTCTGGATTCAGATACTGACGATAATTTAAGAAGGAAACGTCAAAGAAAGAAAGTTTGTTCTTGTGCTAAAATATTTGTATTTCTAAGACAGAGAGATAATTAGATTTTGGGCTTTCTAGATTTAAGTAATAACACTTTTAGTTCAAAAATAAAGTTAACATCATTTTTGAAATGATTTTATTAATGTATTAAATCAATGTTATAATATAGTCATAAATGAACAATTTATTTTATAATTATTATTCAATTATAAAGGGGTATCTAGTGTAAATAAGTTTTCAATTTTTATTATTTAATAAGTGGTCGAATGACAGAGTGTTTCATTAGAATCTGATCAAAGAAAAAGACAAAATATAATTGGGATAGAATAATATCTATTCTTTTTAAGCTAAGGCATTGCAAAGATGTCAAAAACAAGTCCAAACCTATTTCGGACTATTAGATAATTTCTTAATTCCTAATAGTTTTATAGGTTTTTGACTCTAGGTAAGAAAATGTTAAATCGAAAAGAAAATTAGATTTAGATATTTATCATCAAATTATTAATTCACCGAAACTGCAAACAGCTCACCGAGTCTTGAAAAAGTTTCACTTTACCTCCAATTTAAAGTTTGATACATAGATAAATGATACATACAGTCGAGAACCAGTAGCAGAATTAAAATACTGCAAGACCCCGCAACGCTACTCAAATTCGGATTGATTATTTGTTAATTATAATAAAATTGTTCCTATTTAAATTAGAATAAAAATACTGACAAAAAACAAACAGTTATAGTCTAGAAAAAATTGATGTGCGAGTAGGGTAAATAAATTCTAAATTTTTTAATGATTTAATAAATGTGCGGATGAGCTGGGGGCTTGTTGCCAAACATACGGATAATTATTAATAGCTAATAAATACAATCGAATATTTAAATTATATATTTATTTATTATAGTAAATATTCTCACATTTAAATATATTAAAACATATTACACTAGGGTATATTGAACGTGATCCCGATGGCGAGAGACTGTGTCTCAATCTCACCATAAAACAAGCTAAAAGATTAATAAATTAGAAAAAAAAGATCTTATTTTATCGATTTAATCTAATGTGAAGGAACACGTAATCATTCCAATATAAGAAAATAGCATTTCAATTAACAATTTTGTAGTTTAAATGAAATGTTATGAAAACATTCAGTTTCTTCACAGCGGCAGCGAGTCGACTAGAAATGGCTAAACGGTTTAATTTTTTCCTCATCACATATTCAATTAAATCTATTGAAATTTTATATCCATGAAATATTTTCTTTTTATTTTATATCAAACAGTTTTTATTTGAATATTTTCATTTTAAAGGGTTTGACGGTCTAATTTGAAACAAAAGCTAATCACTATTTGGAAAAAAAATGTTGAAAATATAAAATTAATAAATATTATCAAACAATCGATTATTAATAATTATATTCAATTTTGAACGAAATTGATTGATTAGTTTTTAAGAAAATGATTAAAAGCTTGAAAACCGTAACAAATGACTCGCTGATGCCGGGGGACTTGCGACCCAGCCTCTTGATAAAATAGACCAAAATAATTATAAATCAGAAAGAAATCGATCTTATTTTATCGATTTCCTCTATCTGAAGGTTTACAGTATGTCTATTATATAAAAAATAGCATTTTCATTAAGAATTTTTAGTTTAAAAGAAATTGTATGAAAATGTTCAATTTCTTCTCCCCGGGAGCAAATCAACCTGAAATGGCCAACACTTTTATTTTTTTTCTCATTAGATATTTAGTCAAATCTATTGAAATTTCGTATCTCTGTGTTATTTTCATTTATTTTTTATATAGAATAATTATTATTAGGAAATTTGCATTTTAAAGTGTAGTTTATTTGAAGTCCAATTTAAATAAACGCTAATAATTCCGTTGAATTTTTTTTTAAAAATGTGAAACTGATAGATATTATAAAACAATTAATTATGAATAATTTAGTACCATTTTGAACGAAATCGGTTAAGTACTTTTTGAGAAAAATGTCAAAAACCATCTGAACCGTCAAAAAACGATGTTTTTTGAAAGCACGAGATTGGTTTGAAAAAAGCTAAAAAAGTCATATGAAACGAAACATTGACTTGTGACATGGAGGTGAATTTAAAAATGTTTCTAAAACGGCCTTTCATAGTCGGTTTTCGGGGTTTTTGACAATTTTCTCAAAAAGTACCGAACCGATTTCGTTCAAAATGGTATTACATGATTCATAATTGATTGTTTTATAATATCTATTAGTTTCAAATTTTTAAAAAACTTTTCAACGGAGTTATTAGCGTTTTTTAAAATTGGACTTCAAATAAACTACCCTTTAAAATGCAAATTTCCTAATATTAATAATTTGATATAAAATAGAAATAAAAAAAACAAACAGATATGAAATTTGGATAGATTTGAATAATCATCTAATGAGTAAAAAAATAAAATTGTTGGCCATTTCTAGATGATTTGCTCCCGTAGAGAAGAAATTGAATCTTTTAATACAATTTCTTTTAAACTACAAAATTCTTAATCAAAATGCTATTTTCTTATATAATAGACATACTGTGAACCTTCAGATAGATGAAATTGATAAAATAAAATCGATTTGTTTCTCATTTATAATTAATTTGGTCCGTTATATCCAGAGAATATCTCGCCATTAGACACCTTATTTGTCATTGATTCAAGTCCATTCACTCTACAAAATCGGAATATTTTTTAACGATCAATCTATTGATCTTAGACATTTTACTTATATGAACTTTTCTGTTTGAAATGATATCTTGTTTAATAAAGATCATAATATAAATTTATGTGACTCAAAGGGTTAGGCAGTGAGGGTGAAATTTATGTGGAAAGTAAGATAAATCCTGTTCTGGCGGCTTAGATATTCTAAATATTCAAAAACTCTAATGAAGAAACATTTTGATATTTTAATTTACTAAAATTAAGTTCATCATGTATAATTAGCTCCGATGACTATTTAAATATTTAGAGACGATTCTTGTTCTTCTTCAAGTGCCATATTCGATTCCGAGACTCGACGACTACTATAGAGAGTGTCCTCTCCATTGTAATTTTCCACGGGAAATTTTTCACAGGGGTGGTTTCCCATTGTCATCCCCTGAAAGATTCAGATTATATCCGTTTAAATATTTGGAGCGAGTCGGGCTTAAACCCAGGCAGCTTGATTAGAAGCCATATAGGGGATTAAATATTTTTTCTTAAACATGATAAAAGCGTTTTTTGAAGAACCGCAGTGCTCCTTATGATACTATGTGAAATGTTTGTTGATATCCGTGTCAACAACCAAATTCCATATTTTTTGATTCAAAAAATTACCTGGTCAATTCATTGGGCTTGAATTTTTATATAAATTAATGAAGGAGTTAAAATAAGAGACGTGAAGCTTTTAATTATTTCTTTTTTGTTTCTGCTATTGGTTGGAGCCATCTTCAGAACTAAACAATGACAAACAATGTTAACAATATTAAATCGGCCTCTTCCGAATACATCAATCAATTAAAATTTTGTTTTTCTACTCACCAATTTTTATATTGAAAAATATTTACATTTATATAGCTCGTAAAGTATAGATTTTAAAAATTTCTCTCATATTAATTTTTCTGATGGAAATTAAATGTAGGTACTTAATTATATGCATTTGTGTACCTCAAAGGGTTAAGCAGGAATGGTGAAATTTAAGTGAAAATTTAGATAAATATTCACACTATTCAAAACTCATTGCCCCTCTTAGAAAAATATAAACTCCATTATTACGAGGCATCACTTATGTATTTTTCATTAAATTATTTCTTTACTTCCAAAATTTGTCAATTCTACTAAAAAGTTAGTTGATCTCTAAACGGATTGGCGAAATTGAAGTCTTGTCGTGATATTTAGCTGGCCGGCTGCCGGCCCTAGGAAAACTCCCTAACTACGCCAATGGTCGCGACCACCCCATTTTGAATCACGTAACTAAATTTAAAACGACAATGACAATGAAAATACATTATATATTAGGCAGCGACCAAAAATAAATTCAAAATAAGCTGATGTGGCCATTCACATGACTTTACCATTAACCTGGCCCCTACTCTCCTAATTTTGAACCCCTCCTCTTCTGAGTCACTATCAATTTTACATTATGAGACATTTTTATATGGTCATATAGGGAACATATAGGCGAAATTTCGTAGGAATTGATCAAACGGTTTATATTAATAATTTTACATTTTGTGCCCCCACCCAAAAAAATTTTCATGTTTTTTTTTTCTTTTTTGCCCACTCTATTGAAAAGTGAGAAAAATCATTTTGTCTGTCTGTCTGGATTCAGATACTGACGATAATTTAAGAAGGAAACGTCAAAGAAAGAAAGTTTGTTCTTGTGCTAAAATATTTGTATTTCTAAGACAGAGAGATAATTAGATTTTGGGCTTTCTAGATTTAAGTAATAACACTTTTAGTTCAAAAATAAAGTTAACATCATTTTTGAAATGATTTTATTAATGTATTAAATCAATGTTATAATATAGTCATAAATGAACAATTTATTTTATAATTATTATTCAATTATAAAGGGGTATCTAGTGTAAATAAGTTTTCAATTTTTATTATTTAATAAGTGGTCGAATGACAGAGTGTTTCATTAGAATCTGATCAAAGAAAAAGACAAAATATAATTGGGATAGAATAATATCTATTCTTTTTAAGCTAAGGCATTGCAAAGATGTCAAAAACAAGTCCAAACCTATTTCGGACTATTAGATAATTTCTTAATTCCTAATAGTTTTATAGGTTTTTGACTCTAGGTAAGAAAATGTTAAATCGAAAAGAAAATTAGATTTAGATATTTATCATCAAATTATTAATTCACCGAAACTGCAAACAGCTCACCGAGTCTTGAAAAAGTTTCACTTTACCTCCAATTTAAAGTTTGATACATAGATAAATGATACATACAGTCGAGAACCAGTAGCAGAATTAAAATACTGCAAGACCCCGCAACGCTACTCAAATTCGGATTGATTATTTGTTAATTATAATAAAATTGTTCCTATTTAAATTAGAATAAAAATACTGACAAAAAACAAACAGTTATAGTCTAGAAAAAATTGATGTGCGAGTAGGGTAAATAAATTCTAAATTTTTTAATGATTTAATAAATGTGCGGATGAGCTGGGGGCTTGTTGCCAAACATACGGATAATTATTAATAGCTAATAAATACAATCGAATATTTAAATTATATATTTATTTATTATAGTAAATATTCTCACATTTAAATATATTAAAACATATTACACTAGGGTATATTGAACGTGATCCCGATGGCGAGAGACTGTGTCTCAATCTCACCATAAAACAGGCTAAAAGATTAATAAATTAGAAAAAAAAGATCTTATTTTATCGATTTAATCTAATGTGAAGGAACACGTAATCATTCCAATATAAGAAAATAGCATTTCAATTAACAATTTTGTAGTTTAAATGAAATGTTATGAAAACATTCAGTTTCTTCACAGCGGCAGCGAGTCGACTAGAAATGGCTAAACGGTTTAATTTTTTCCTCATCACATATTCAATTAAATCTATTGAAATTTTATATCCATGAAATATTTTCTTTTTATTTTATATCAAACAGTTTTTATTTGAATATTTTCATTTTAAAGGGTTTGACGGTCTAATTTGAAACAAAAGCTAATCACTATTTGGAAAAAAAATGTTGAAAATATAAAATTAATAAATATTATCAAACAATCGATTATTAATAATTATATTCAATTTTGAACGAAATTGATTGATTAGTTTTTAAGAAAATGATTAAAAGCTTGAAAACCGTAACAAATGACTCGCTGATGCCGGGGGACTTGCGACCCAGCCTCTTGATAAAATAGACCAAAATAATTATAAATCAGAAAGAAATCGATCTTATTTTATCGATTTCCTCTATCTGAAGGTTTACAGTATGTCTATTATATAAAAAATAGCATTTTCATTAAGAATTTTTAGTTTAAAAGAAATTGTATGAAAATGTTCAATTTCTTCTCCCCGGGAGCAAATCAACCTGAAATGGCCAACACTTTTATTTTTTTTCTCATTAGATATTTAGTCAAATCTATTGAAATTTCATATCTCTGTGTTATTTTCATTTATTTTTTATATAGAATAATTATTATTAGGAAATTTGCATTTTAAAGTGTAGTTTATTTGAAGTCCAATTTGAATAAACGCTAATAATTCCGTTAAATTTTTTTTTAAAAATGTGAAACTAATAGATATTATAAAACAATTAATTATGAATAATTTAGTACCATTTTGAACGAAATCGGTTAAGTACTTTTTGAGAAAAATGTCAAAAACCATCTGAACCGTCAAAAAACGATGTTTTTTGAAAGCACGAGATTGGTTTGAAAAAAGCTAAAAAAGTCATATGAAACGAAACATTGACTTGTGACATGGAGGTGAATTTAAAAATGTTTCTAAAACGGCCTTTCATAGTCGGTTTTCGGGGTTTTTGACAATTTTCTCAAAAAGTACCGAACCGATTTCGTTCAAAATGGTATTACATGATTCATAATTGATTGTTTTATAATATCTATTAATTTCAAATTTTTAAAAAACTTTTCAACGGAGTTATTAGCGTTTTTTAAAATTGGACTTCAAATAAACTACCCTTTAAAATGCAAATTTCCTAATATTAATAATTTGATATAAAATAGAAATAAAAAAACAAACAGATATGAAATTTGGATAGATTTGAATAATCATCTAATGAGTAAAAAAATAAAATTGTTGGCCATTTCTAGATGATTTGCTCCCGTAGAGAAGAAATTGAATCTTTTAATACAATTTCTTTTAAACTACAAAATTCTTAATCAAAATGCTATTTTCTTATATAATAGACATACTGTGAACCTTCAGATAGATGAAATTGATAAAATAAAATCGATTTGTTTCTCATTTATAATTAATTTGGTCCGTTATATCCAGAGAATATCTCGCCATTAGACACCTTATTTGTCATTGATTCAAGTCCATTCACTCTACAAAATCGGAATATTTTTTAACGATCAATCTATTGATCTTAGACATTTTACTTATATGAACTTTTCTGTTTGAAATGATATCTTGTTTAATAAAGATCATAATATAAATTTATGTGACTCAAAGGGTTAGGCAGTGAGGGTGAAATTTATGTGGAAAGTAAGATAAATCCTGTTCTGGCGGCTTAGATATTCTAAATATTCAAAAACTCTAATGAAGAAACATTTTGATATTTTAATTTACTAAAATTAAGTTCATCATGTATAATTAGCTCCGATGACTATTTAAATATTTAGAGACGATTCTTGTTCTTCTTCAAGTGCCATATTCGATTCCGAGACTCGACGACTACTATAGAGAGTGTCCTCTCCATTGTAATTTTCCACGGGAAATTTTTCACAGGGGTGGTTTCCCATTGTCATCCCCTGAAAGATTCAGATTATATCCGTTTAAATATTTGGAGCGAGTCGGGCTTAAACCCAGGCAGCTTGATTAGAAGCCATATAGGGGATTAAATATTTTTTCTTAAACATGATAAAAGCGTTTTTTGAAGAACCGCAGTGCTCCTTATGATACTATGTGAAATGTTTGTTGATATCCGTGTCAACAACCAAATTCCATATTTTTTGATTCAAAAAATTACCTGGTCAATTCATTGGGCTTGAATTTTTATATAAATTAATGAAGGAGTTAAAATAAGAGACGTGAAGCTTTTAATTATTTCTTTTTTGTTTCTGCTATTGGTTGGAGCCATCTTCAGAACTAAACAATGACAAACAATGTTAACAATATTAAATCGGCCTCTTCCGAATACATCAATCAATTAAAATTTTGTTTTTCTACTCACCAATTTTTATATTGAAAAATATTTACATTTATATAGCTCGTAAAGTATAGATTTTAAAAATTTCTCTCATATTAATTTTTCTGATGGAAATTAAATGTAGGTACTTAATTATATGCATTTGTGTACCTCAAAGGGTTAAGCAGGAATGGTGAAATTTAAGTGAAAATTTAGATAAATATTCACACTATTCAAAACTCATTGCCCCTCTTAGAAAAATATAAACTCCATTATTACGAGGCATCACTTATGTATTTTTCATTAAATTATTTCTTTACTTCCAAAATTTGTCAATTCTACTAAAAAGTTAGTTGATCTCTAAACGGATTGGCGAAATTGAAGTCTTGTCGTGATATTTAGCTGGCCGGCTGCCGGCCCTAGGAAAACTCCCTAACTACGCCAATGGTCGCGACCACCCCATTTTGAATCACGTAACTAAATTTAAAACGACAATGACAATGAAAATACATTATATATTAGGCAGCGACCAAAAATAAATTCAAAATAAGCTGATGTGGCCATTCACATGACTTTACCATTAACCTGGCCCCTACTCTCCTAATTTTGAACCCCTCCTCTTCTGAGTCACTATCAATTTTACATTATGAGACATTTTTATATGGTCATATAGGGAACATATAGGCGAAATTTCGTAGGAATTGATCAAACGGTTTATATTAATAATTTTACATTTTGTGCCCCCACCCAAAAAAATTTTCATGTTTTTTTTTTCTTTTTTGCCCACTCTATTGAAAAATGAGAAAAATCATTTTGTCTGTCTGTCTGGATTCAGATACTGACGATAATTTAAGAAGGAAACGTCAAAGAAAGAAAGTTTGTTCTTGTGCTAAAATATTTGTATTTCTAAGACAGAGAGATAATTAGATTTTGGGCTTTCTAGATTTAAGTAATAACACTTTTAGTTCAAAAATAAAGTTAACATCATTTTTGAAATGATTTTATTAATGTATTAAATCAATGTTATAATATAGTCATAAATGAACAATTTATTTTATAATTATTATTCAATTATAAAGGGGTATCTAGTGTAAATAAGTTTTCAATTTTTATTATTTAATAAGTGGTCGAATGACAGAGTGTTTCATTAGAATCTGATCAAAGAAAAAGACAAAATATAATTGGGATAGAATAATATCTATTCTTTTTAAGCTAAGGCATTGCAAAGATGTCAAAAACAAGTCCAAACCTATTTCGGACTATTAGATAATTTCTTAATTCCTAATAGTTTTATAGGTTTTTGACTCTAGGTAAGAAAATGTTAAATCGAAAAGAAAATTAGATTTAGATATTTATCATCAAATTATTAATTCACCGAAACTGCAAACAGCTCACCGAGTCTTGAAAAAGTTTCACTTTACCTCCAATTTAAAGTTTGATACATAGATAAATGATACATACAGTCGAGAACCAGTAGCAGAATTAAAATACTGCAAGACCCCGCAACGCTACTCAAATTAGGATTGATTATTTGTTAATTATAATAAAATTGTTCCTATTTAAATTAGAATAAAAATACTGACAAAAAACAAACAGTTATAGTCTAGAAAAAATTGATGTGCGAGTAGGGTAAATAAATTCTAAATTTTTTAATGATTTAATAAATGTGCGGATGAGCTGGGGGCTTGTTGCCAAACATACGGATAATTATTAATAGCTAATAAATACAATCGAATATTTAAATTATATATTTATTTATTATAGTAAATATTCTCACATTTAAATATATTAAAACATATTACACTAGGGTATATTGAACGTGATCCCGATGGCGAGAGACTGTGTCTCAATCTCACCATAAAACAGGCTAAAAGATTAATAAATTAGAAAAAAAGATCTTATTTTATCGATTTAATCTAATGTGAAGGAACACGTAATCATTCCAATATAAGAAAATAGCATTTCAATTAACAATTTTGTAGTTTAAATGAAATGTTATGAAAACATTCAGTTTCTTCACAGCGGCAGCGAGTCGACTAGAAATGGCTAAACGGTTTAATTTTTTCCTCATCACATATTCAATTAAATCTATTGAAATTTTATATCCATGAAATATTTTCTTTTTATTTTATATCAAACAGTTTTTATTTGAATATTTTCATTTTAAAGGGTTTGACGGTCTAATTTGAAACAAAAGCTAATCACTATTTGGAAAAAAAATGTTGAAAATATAAAATTAATAAATATTATCAAACAATCGATTATTAATAATTATATTCAATTTTGAACGAAATTGATTGATTAGTTTTTAAGAAAATGATTAAAAGCTTGAAAACCGTAACAAATGACTCGCTGATGCCGGGGGACTTGAGACCCAGCCTCTTGATAAAATAGACCAAAATATTATATATACAAACTCAGACTACACATATATACGAATTATAAATAAATAAATTCAATATAAATATAAATCTAATATAAGTAAATAAAAATTAAAAACATAAATAAACTTAATACAAATTATATAAATTCAAACTATAAATGAAATTGAAAAATAAGATTGAAAGTATTCAAAGTATTTTTCATACGTTAAAGTTAAATTTTTCTAAAAAAATCAGTAAGTTTAAAAATCACCTAAAAAAGGGTCACTTTGGGACTCTGGAAGACCATCATCTAAATTTGAAATAAATTTTAATAAACTGCAACGGATCGTTGCTAAACTTTATCCAAATTCATTTGAAATATTAATATGTTTATTCCTTTATTATTAATCAGATATCACTTGCTATTTGCAGTTCATGTTGACTTTAAGTAAAAAATAATGATCGATTCTCATTTAATAGTCGAGGAATAACCATTCTACATTGAATTTTGACGTTTCGGTTATTATTGGTAACCATTGCTGAAGACAATTGGAGGAATCGAGTTAAAATCAAAAATAGTGATCGATTCTTATCTAATACTTGAGGAATAACAATTCTACATTAGATTTTTGACGTTTCGATTATTATTGGTAACCATTGCTGAAGACATGGAGGAAACGGCTTAAAATCAAAGATAACGATCGATTCTTATCTAATACTAGCGAAATAACCTTATTGCATTCCATTTTTGATGTTTTGACTATTAATGGCAACCTCTACTGATAACGTGGAAGAATCGACTTAAAATCAAAAAGACTAAATTCATTTATGGCAAACAACTCAAGCTTGAGTTGTTTACCAAAAAAGAATTTAGTCTTTTTGATTTTAAGTCGATTCTTCCACGTTATCAGTAGAGGTTGCCATTAATAGTCAAAACATCAAAAATGGAATGCAATAAGGTTATTCCGCTAGTATTAGATAAGAATCGATCGTTATTTTTGATTTTAAGCCGTTTCCTCCATGTCTTCAGCAATGGTTACCAATAATAATCAAAACGTCAAAAACCTAATGTAGAATTGTTATTCCTCAAGTATTAGATGAGAATCGATCACTATTTTTGATTTTAACTCGATTCCTCCATGTCTTCAGCAATGGTTACCAATAAAAACCGAAACGTCAAAAATCCAATATAGAATGGTTATTCCTCAAGTATTAGATCAGAATCAATCACTATTTTTGATTTTAACTCGATTCCTCCATGTCTTCAGCAATGGTTACCAATAAAACCGAAACGTCAAAAATCCAATATAGAATGGTTATTCCTCAAGTATTAGATCAGAATCAATCACTATTTTTGATTTTAACTCGATTCCTCCATGTCTTCAGCAATGGTTACCAATAAAAACCGAAACGTCAAAAATCCAATATAGAATGGTTATTCCTCAAGTATTAGATCAGAATCAATCACTATTTTTGATTTTAACTCGATACCTCCATGTCTTCAGCAAAGGTAACGGATAAAAAAACAACGCAGTTGCTATGGTTACTTATAAAATTTCCTCCCAAATTTTTATCATTTCACAGCGAGAAGCCTAACCATTCTTACTTAAACAAGTTTAAATGAGCTATATTACCGATCAAATGAATAAATTTTAAAGTTTTTTTTTAAATTTTGGTAAAATAAGGAATTTAAAAAAAGTACAATCTTACTCTAGAGTAAAGTACTTTAAAATATACTTTTACTAAAAACTTTATTTAACCTTTTTTGTTGTCCCCAAGGTACTTAATTAGGATTTTAAATTTCATCAAAATTGGTTAAGTCATTTTCAAGATATTTAGAAAAAACTAAAAAAGTACTGAAATAAAGTACTAATGTTTGTGGGCCGATATGTACCAAAAACTAATCAGCGCTTCATTTTGTTAAACTAATGGTAGGTTTTCAATTTCATTTCAATCGGTGCAAAGGTGTGGAAAAATCGTGGACGAAAAAAACGATAACATCCATCCATCCATCCATCCATCCATCCATCCATCCATCCCCACGCACTTCCAAATAAAGTAAAAAAATGGCACTTTTTGGCCTCTCGACGAGATCCCTGGTAATTTTTGGCAAAATCGTCACGTGCTAAAATTCAACCTAATTGAATACTACACTTTGTGACCTTAATTGAGTCCATGGGTTTCGTAGTCTTTACCTGAGGACCCTTTGAAGTCCCGCTTGGCGCGAGAGCGATTACAATACTTTACCCATGCTTCGCATTGGATAAAGTAAAAACAAAACAAAAATGATTCAACACAAAAAGTTTTATTTGAAAAGATTTTTAATTCAATTAATTTTTATTTATTTAATTATCCGGCTTTTATATTATATCAAATGCTTTTATTTTGGCTGTCAAAATGGGTTTTTTTACCCGATGCCAATAAATAATAATAAAAAAAATCAAATGCTTTTATGAAAATTATTACTCGTAACTAGATTGAAACAAGTAGGTTAATATACCTAATAATTCATTGTACAATATCACTTTCAATATCATATTATTTTGACAAACTACTACGTTCCCGCTGATTTAAATGCATTTTATGTTATCATAATATATTTTCAGAGACTTTATTAGAGAATAGACAATTAATTTAAATTTCTAGAGATCATTAAATTCCATGAAAGAAAATTTGTTCGCCTTCATTTCATTTTCTGATAGGGAATTTAATTCCACTGAACTCAAAATTAAGTAGAAATTCACCCCTGAATGCAAATTTAAATTGCAGGAAAAAGCGAAAACATTTTCTAGTACTATTTTACTGGTTTTCCAATTTTATTGATGTAGAAAATTGAAACTTGGCTCAGTTCTGAAGACGATTATTATAATTAAATTTTTAATTAAATTAAGGGAGTGTGGTGTTGGTTTTTTGTTTAACAAAAACTCCCTTAATTATAATTTATAATTTTTAAGGAACTTGATCTCAATTCTAAGTGAAACATAATATATATATATATATATATATATATATATATATATATATATATATATATATGTTTGTAACAACGCTCCGAAAAAAACTTTTAGTAAATTGACCAACCTACAGGTCTCGGATTCGAACTGACAACCTGAGAATTCCAAAGCTAAGAGCTTATATTCTACTAAGCTACGAGTTGAATATTTGAAAGAAGTTAAAATATGTTTCACATATTGAATTTTTTATTATAAAGACTTTTAATTATTTTTTTGAAGATGTTAAATAATATACATAGATAAATTTTTTAAAAACATTATTTTTATATTTATCAGATTGGATTTGAGAATACTTCTATAATTATATTCATTTATTTTAAAATTTTGAGGATTAAATTTTATTTTCCTCTTTTTAGTGATGTTATTAATAGTGACTTAATATAATACATTGCATGCATCTCGTAAGAGAAAGCGTAGGGCGAATGAATCAGAAAATGATAATAAAATTTAATTCATAAATATAGAAATTCTCTCGAAACGTTTGCGGGTTTTAAATGAATGTTTTAAGATTTTTTTTTATAAAAGATTTTATTTATTATAATTTCGAATATTTGGTCATAGAATTGGAGATTTACGTTATTTCGCCATTGATCCTATCTTCAGAACTTGACTAAATTAATATGGTACCACCCTTAAGGTACCCTCTTTCTAATAAAAAAGAATCATTAAAATCTGTTCATAAACAAAGAAGTTATGCCTGAACAAACATAGCAAAAAAGGTTCAATACCACTGACAAAAACGGTACCAATCGGAAACTAGACTGAACCCAATGCAAAAAAAAAATCATCAACACCGGTTCACAATTGACGAAGATATGAGATAACATAGACACAAAAAAAAATTCAGTCGAATTGAGAACCTCTTCCTTTTTTGAAGTCGGTTAATAAATAAGATTTGAATTTTTAGTTAAATCACAAAAATGAAAGCTTTAACAGTTTCATTACTGGAAATAAATAATTTATTAAATGAGTCGAGAATATATTAGTAACTTCAATTAAAATGCATGTTTTTAATTTCACATGTCCCTCTATATTTTTTATTGATTTCACTTTTTTAGTTGAAATTATTTTTTTAAAACTTGGCTTTTACGCATTAAATTATTATTATTATTGTTTGATAGGGCCTCCACCACTCCCCTCTTATTAAGATCCCATGATATGGTAACTAGTAATTCGTGACATACATAATAATGTGTAAAAGCCAAGTTTTATGAAAATAATTTCAACTAAAAATGTGAAATCAATAAAAAATATAGAGGGACATGTGAAATGAAAAACATGCGTTTTAATTGAAGTTACTAATATATTCTCGACTCATTTAATAAATTGATGATGTTGAACTTGGCAGCACATTAGATCTCACTACTTTTTTTGGCAAACGGATTTTATTAATCGAACTTGGCCTTTTTTACACAAGTGTTTTTGTTGAGATTTCACTTCTTTTTGTAAGTTGGATTTATCCTATAAATTTAACCCCTTCATTTCGGGCCCTGAAGAAGGAAAAGTTTCGATTTTTCAATTTCGTCCTTTATTAATGTGTCAAGCTTTACCTGTATGCCAAATTTCAGCATTCTAGGTTCATTGAATTTTGAGTATATGTTAATTAAGTCTATAAATTTCACCCCTTCATTTTAGGTCCTGAAGAAGGGAAAGTTTCGATTTTTGAATTTTTCCCATTAATTGTACCCCAAACTCTACCTGCCTGCCAAGTTTCAGCAGTCTAGGGTTCGCGGAAGTACTCTAGAATTTTGATGAGTGAGTGAGTGACGAAAAAGCCTATCTTTGGCTTCTTGTAACTTGGATGGTATAAACAATAGAAATATGAAATTTTATAATTTACTTAAGCTTATGGACCACTATTCTGGAAAAAAATTAGCCATGTAGAGGTTTCCATTACGAAGTTACAGAGGCGTCAAAATGGCCTGAGTTGTTTCCTGTAAAGGGTAGTCTGGCAGTGCACACATCCTCGCTCGAATCGAACTTGGCTGGGGCACTGCCGTGCCCCCAGATAAATAAACGATATAAAAAATATAACTTGTGTTATTTTTTGAACAAAAGAAAAAATCAACATCCATTTAAAAGAGAATTATATCCTCAAAATATTAAAATAGATATATACCTAATTCATTTAAATAATTGAACCGCGAAAGTTGAATAAATCCGATAAACAAGATAATAAAGAAATAATGTATCCATCTGGAGAATTAGCAATCAAAATTATTGAATTTATTTAACTTTCGCGATTCAATTATTTAAATGTTAGATTTATATTTATGTTATGTTATTTTTAAATATATATTTATATATATATAGTATATATTTTTTTTGGAGATTTTTGAACTTATGTAGGTATTTTATTGATTAATATTTGCCCCACTTCAAAGTTCAGTGGGGGCTTAAGCCCCAGAGAACCCCCCTCCCTATTCTGGTGCCTATGTATGAAGGTATATGTTTATTTGCATCAAGCAGAGGATATCCGCAATGATTTACTTTTAAAAATTAACAAGTTTGCTTCTCTCAGCAAAAAAAAATAATTATGTTAAATTTTTTCTAGATCCTTTTATCCAGATACAAAAAAACAGGCCTGTAATATAAACACTCACAAACATTGAGGTCAAATACATTCCACCCTTCTTTTTGCGACTCTAGGGTTAAAAATCAAATACGATTTTGTCTAAGAATTGCTGTTCGGCATTTGATCAAATCCTCTTTTTATGGCTATCTAATTTGATTTGCAGCCAGGTGATAAAGTTTCCGTGGAAAAGAAATGGCTTTCTAGGTGATTCAACTATGATTTGTTAAGTATTCTACCCCTGTTCAAAGGCAGTAGAAATGGGTCCATTTCACTCGCTCTTTCTGAATCAACCTGCAGAATGGCTGTCGGCAATGTTAATGTCGCAGTAAACACGCCGTTAAAGAAACGAAACTATAAAAACCTTCAAGGAACGGCTAATTCTAATTCCTTCTCCCTTTTGAAAGTGTTTTTTCGGGTAATTATTCCTCCTCTTCTTGCCTCTTGCTCTTTTGCTCATCCTATTAATATTTTCGCAACCGTGCTTTTTCATTTTATTATCCCAAAGCTTGTCTTTGCCCTGTCCATTTATTGATTAATTGAATAGGCAATTTCTAAAACCTTAAATAATTGTATACCAGATAGAGATAGAGATAGTTGACTCTTTTAAATTTTCTCGTTTTAATATTTCTTTCTTTCTCTCTTTTTAAGAGTAAATCAAAATTTCTCTTCTACTTTATATATAAAAATTTCATATATTAATGAAGTGTTTCTCAACTTTATTGGCTGAGGGCACACTAAAAATATCTGGAATCATTTGCGGCTTATCTGAAAATAAAAAAATCCCTGCGGCAGGCCGTAGGAAGAGGTAGATTTCGAAGGGGATCTACCCATTAGACTGCTCCTATCAAAAACTTTTCAGACATAGAGGTTAATTAGTAGAATAATAGCCATTTTCAAGCAGAGGCCGGACAAGAAACCCTCGCTGTAGCCCTTGATATCAGCAAAGCATTTGACCAGGTTTGGCACAAAAATCTTCTTGCCAAACTGCCAGCCTTTGGATTCACACCAACACTTCGCAAATGGATAGATGGCTTTCTGACAAACCGAAGTATAAAAGTTGTAGTGGATGGAATATCATCTGAATCGTTCTCCACAAACGCTGGTGTTCCCCAATGCTCTGTAATCTCCTCCACACTCTTCCTAATTTATATAAACGACCTTATCGATCAAACGTCAAACCCCACTCATTGTTACGCCGACGATAGCACTCTACACGGCAAACCCTCACTCCCGAATAATCGAATCAATGTTGCCTCCTCAATTACTCTCGACCTAGACAAACTGAATAAATGGGGCTCTCAAAATTTAGTTAACTTTAATACAAACAAGACTCAATGTTTTCTAATTTCTAGGCGCGAAAATAAAGATTTTCCTGATATTCAGGTCGATTCGAATACTCTGAAAATGTGTGACAGCCTATCCATTTTGGGCGTCTCTGTCGCATCTGACCTGTCTTGGAATGAACACAACTCCTCTGTGGCGAAATCTGCAGCAAGGAAGATTGGCTTCTTATTCAGGTCCAAGCGATTTTACAAACCCCCACAACTTCTCACCATCTACAAGGCCCAAATCCGCCCCTGTCTCGAATACGGCTCTCATCTATGGAGAGGAGCCTCAAAATATTCTCTTGCTACCCTGGATGCAATTCAGAAACGAGCCGTCAGACTAATTGACGATTCTACCCTCACCGACTCTCTCGACTTCCTGGCTCATCGAAGAAATGTCTCTGCCCTTTCCCTTTTCGATAGATACTATCACGGCAGGTGCTCTGATGAGATAAAATCAATAATTCCCCCCAAAGCATGCTTTGCACGTAGCACGCGTTTTGCCGACTCCCAACACTCTTTCGCGGTCAAATTAGGAAAGTGCCGGACCACTTCATTCGCAATACGTATATCCCCATGACTTCAAGGAACTGGAACTCTCTCCAGCTTCCATCTTTCCCAGCACCTATAATCTTCAAACCTTCAAAACCGGGGTGCATAGACACCTACGTCTACACCCTCTCACTTAATCAACTTTCCTTCTCTTCGGTAATGCAAGGGTCTTTCGAGATCCATAGGAGCTGCAACTTTAGTTGTGCACCCCTTCTTGCATTCGATTGCATTAAAAAAAAAACTGGTATCGTTCATATTAACGTTGTTATGAATTTTTTAAAGTTTTCAACCCCCCACCATTTCTACCCCCTTGGGTCTGAAATCACCAAAAACTAATCAGTTCTTGTTTACATCAAGACTAAATTTTGTGCCAAATTTTATTGCAACCGGTTGAACGTTGCGGTCTGTAGCGCACCCACAAAATTGCGATACCCCTCACACCCATATATACCTGGTGAGTTTTTTATCTTGAGACAGTCTTATAACTCAAAAACAGTGCATCATATGGACAAAACTTTCAAATAAAAGTTTGTTTATATCTAGGGGCAAACTAAACTACGCTATTGTTTGTTGACGCAGAACAGGCTTTCAAGGGTATTTCAAGGTCAACTTCTGTTTTTTAAATAAAACCCTATATTTTTCGTTACGTCAACTTAATCTACGAAAAAAACTGAACAACTTTCATAAGAACTATTTTTTTATACGACATCAAATAAACAAAATACATGAATCAATTAGATCTCAAAAAATCTTAATAATTATTTTTAACAATTATTTAACTTAATTATCAAATAATAATGATTAAATAATTAATTATTAAATAAATAATCATTAATTCGAAAAGTCACAACAATGAAAATAAGTGTTTATAATGATTATAAACTTCGTTATATTCAGATTTAAGATCACAGATTATTTTTTCTACTTAATAGAACTATTTGAAATTCTTGAGTTTAAAAAAGTTTATTACTCATGTCAATCTAGTAAATAGTTATTTTGTATTACTATAATAAAAATGGAGCATTTTTTTGTTGAAGACAGAATTAAAATGGTCTTAATTATGCGGTGAATGTGGAAGAAGTGTTATGGGGCTGCCATTGAAATGAATGTCGAGCGGTTTCCTAATAGGAATACACCCTCATAAGCTTCATTTTATTGTGTTGTAAAATATGTTTAAAACAAAAAACAAAACCAGGAAATGTAAAGGCTACGAACAAATTGGAACAGGCCAAAATAACGAAATTGGAACTGGAATTCATCCAGAAGACTTGCAATACACTCTGGAATGACTCAGAACAGTGTCGAAAAATGATTAAATTATTAATTATTATTAAATTATTTATTTTATCATTATTATTTGATAATTAATTTAAATAATTGTTAAAAATAATTATTAAGAATTTTTTTGAGATCTAATTGATTCATGTATTTTGTTTATTTGTTGTCGTATAAAAAATAATTCTTATGAAAGTTGTTCAGTTTTTTTATAGATTAAGTAGACATATGGAAAAATATAGGGTTCTCTTTAAAAAACAGAACTTGACATTGAAATACCCTTGAAAGCTTGTTCTACGTCGACAAACAATAGCGTAGTTTAGTTTCCCCCTTGATATAAACAAACTTTTATTTCAATCTTTTTTTCATATAATGCACTGTTTTTGAGTTATAAGACTGTCTCAAGATAAAAAAACTCACCCGGTATATAAATATATATAAACTTTTGAATGGAGGGTGTTTTGGATATTTCTTCGAAATCTACCTAAAAAATGTAAAAGTTTTTTGATACTAGTACATACAAAAAAAATTGAAGTAATTACAAATACTATTTCAAAGTTACAAAACCCATGAACTTTCTAAAATCCTCACGGCACATTTGACAATCTCTCGCGGCACACAGGTTGAGAAACACTGACTTAGAGAGCCCAAAATCTAAACTGTTCTCCGCATTGAAAAAACAAAAGTTTTGCTAGACAAAGACTTTTCGTTTTTTAGTTATCGTGTGTATCCTAATCCGGGCACATAGACAAACAGACAGGCGAAGAAAATAACATGGTTGAAATTATTTTTCTTTGGTACGTTCTCCAGTTATAACAAGTAATATTTTTCACATTATTGTCTAATTTAATTGAAGTCCAATTCAATATTTGGTCTCTCTATAACGAGTATAATTTTGATTTAAGAGGAAAAGGTCATTCCTAGAATAATAGAAATTAAAAATTGAATCTTTAATAGTCTGAACAGGTCATGACTTGTATTTTCATCCTTGCATTTCCTTCACTATAAAGTAAGAAAAGTTAGATAATTCTATCCACGCCCTTTTTCGTCATTTTCCTCGATCGGATTCTAATGAAAGAATTCCCCCCTCCCCGCACATTTGAATTAAGAAAAAAATGGAAAACTTTTTCAAAACTCAGGTTGCTAGATATGCCGTAGTAATTAATAATATTCTTAAATATAATTTGTTTATTTATGCCTATATTATGAGTTCTCATTAAAATCTCAATACAATTTCATCTTTTTCAATTTTTGAACCAGAACTTCTAACTTTTAAGGAGATACTCTTATATCCCTATGACCTACAGAGACTGGAACTCTCTCCCTGCCACCATTTTTCCCGCGACTTATAACATTCAGCTCTTTAATACCCGTATCCACAGATACATAAAATTATTTCTTCTTCTTCTTTTCACGATTTGGGGGGGGGGGGGGAACCCAGGCCTTTAGGAGATATACCTTTTTGGTGTAATTCCTTCTCTCATCATTTTCATTAAAAAAAAAGATAGGTGTTGTTTCAAGGTGAAACATTTTTTTAATAATAAAAAAAAAAAATTAGGTAAAATTGCAAGGTAAGTTTCCCATAAAATAAAATACAACAAAAGTGAGTTTAGATTTCTAAAGCTAGAGAGTCCCCTGTAAGGGCCAAGTGATTTGAGTTAAATAATAGTACCTATAATTATTTACTTTCTTGATTCGAGGACTTAATAGATTTTTTTGGAAACATTTTGTTGTAGCAAGTTGTTCTAAATTATTCAGGTCAAGAATTTAACAACATTTAAACGGAACCCTACAAACCAATTGCCTTAAAATTTGAATCTATCCCAGACTAAAGCGATTGAGAAAAACACAACTGCGTATGAATTTGATTGTTGATAGAGAGTAGTAAATTGATGATCTTTCGTTTATTTTTCTTTTATTCAACTTTTCCTTTTGTCTTATTTTGTGTAATTCTAAATATAGCCTCTGAGATGGAGCAGAGAACAATCTCTTTGATGTTATTTAATAAAATCGACCCTGCTAAGCTGGGCAATAACAACTTTCTAGTTTTTTAGACACACTGTTAACATATTTACATTCATCTTAATGCAAGACATATTGGATGAATAGAGATTGTGATCATTTAAGTCCAGAAATGCCAAATCCCTTAAGGGCATTACGCATTGCATGTAGGTACAAGGAAAAGCTTGTCAATAATTAAATGGTTCTTGCATCGTATCCTATTAATACGGAAGGCTTATTTCATTAAGGACCGTTTTCATCTCCCACACACATTTATATATTAGCGTCAAATCTCTCAAATGAAATCAGTGAAATTTAAATAAAATAATTTTTTACCTTTGAAATGCTTATGACTAGTGATGAGCAAAGCAAGACCAAGACCAAGACTGCAAGACCAAGACCAAGACTGTAAGACCAAGACCAATTCTGCTCATCACTAATTAATATAGACAGAGGGTGTGTTTGTAAATTCTTCTATAGGGTGTTTAGTAAGTCCTGATCACTTTTAAGAAAAATATTATTATTATTTTGTTTTTGAGTATTAATATTAGTGATGAGCAAAGCAAGTCTTGGTCTTTGTCTTGCTTTGCTCATCACTACTTGTGACCTATAAAAAGTGACAGAAAAAAAACTTAACTCAAAAATGGAAAGTAATACAAAGCTTGTCAAAATATAAAACGTAGAACTGATTAGATTTTAACATAGGTATCGAGCTATTTAAAACTTGTTTTTCGAAAATTCATAAATTAATAAAAAATAGTTTTGTATAGGGGCTACTGAAAGGCTGTAACTAATTAACTAAAATTTGGCAGTTGAGTTGTATTAATGAACTGCACCTCTGGGTTAAGTTTCAACATTCCAGCTCAAATGGTTTCCTGACTAAGTATGCCAAATCTCCCAAATTTACTAAATCACAGCAATTCTTCACCAACTATACTTTTATTTTAGTTTGAAAATAAAATTGAGCTAAGCAGTCGAATAAAAATAAATTTATAATTTTTCTCATTAATATATCAAAGAATAATTGATATATTAACGAGAATTGTTTGACCGCCCTTTTTTGAAAAAGATATATTTCATGTGATATATTTCATGGTGATCCATCCGATTGTCAAGCGGGCTATACGCAAAATGACGTTGGATTGTAGCTAAATGGATCACATCTTTTTCTCTCTTGGTCCAGACTTAAGACTCAGCAGACTCCAATAGCATCATCCGCAGTAGTCTCGCGAAATATATCTTTTTCAAAAAAGAGCGGTCAAGCAATTCTCGTTAATATATCAATTGTTCTTTGATATATTAATGAGAAAAATTATAAATTTATTTAACATCATTATTTCAAGTTAGAAATATATAAGTTCAGATATTATTTTCACTCAATATTTGACAAAAATTACCTACATTTCATTCGCGATTAAATCAAATGTAGGAAACATTCGATTGAATAAAAAATAAGCCAAATGCGAGTCAAGAAGAGTTCCTTACCTAGTATCTTCCAAATTAATTAAAATATGATATTCGCTCTTATTTGTCATTTACGAGGAGAGAATGAGTGAATTTGTCGATTTTTTTCATAATTTCAAGTTAAGCTGACAGATATAAAACGTCGCCTTAGAGAGTAAACCTGCTAACTCACAAGAAGGAAATTTTTCAGGCCAGAGAAAAAACAAACAAAATTTAATATTGTTGTTATGGAAAAAAAAAAATTTAATATTTTTTTCTACAACTTACGATCGTAATTTTAAGTAGCAGTTTTACTTGGACTATGCTGCATCTCTTTCTCTTTCGAACGCTATTAATATGTCATATATGATAAAAAATGGATTTACACTTTAACCCGACGAAAAATCACTTGGAAATGAACGCTTTGGGACTCTGTTAAACTATAATTTACACATGAATTAAATTTTAAAAAAATCAGCCTAATTCTTCTTAAAGGGATCAATGCATGAATAAATCATATTCAATGATACAAAAATATATTTTTTTTATTTTAGATCCTAGAAAAAATTTGACTCTTCACAAAATAATAATTTGAATAAAATTGTAATACAACTTTGGATTTCGAGAAAAATGAACCAAACATCATTTGTCAATTTCAAGTTTATATCTTATTTCGTTTACGAACTACAATGCTCTGACAGACAGACAGATAAACAGTTAGAACATTAGACTATTTTTTCACAGGTTTTTCTTTTTACCAGAACCAATGTGAAAAATTAAAGTGTAAGTTTTTGCCGAGAGTAGCAGAATTTTTATATATTGAAGGAGATAATAAAAGAGTGTGTCTTCTGCTGGAATTATAAATTTTATTTATTTATAACGAAACTATATTCTCGTTATAAATAAATAAAATTTATAATTTCAGCAGAAGACACACTCTTTTATTGTCTCCTTCAAGTGAAAAATTAAATTGGGCCAATGATATTTTTAATTAAATTTTAGTTAAATTTAAGCTCAAAATTATTGGAAAAATATTTTCTGAGAGTGGAATAATCCATATTTTTTCATTAATGACAAAAATGTTCAAATTTTTGACAAAATATATTGCCTATGACCAAAATATTTATGATCCCTTTTTTGAAAAGACAATTTGAAATTGTCTGTTCAAATTTTTTAAAAAAGAATATTTGTCAAAATTCATAAAAAAATACATTTAGTATGACACACACGTAACTTTTACACACCATGACATGCTTTAGTCTAACAATAAAAACAATTAACCAAAATTTAACAATTAACAAAATAATCAACAAAATTTTAAGAAATTTTCTTATAAACAAGAAAGAAAATGTAATTTGTATTGAATACTAAAAATTAGATTACTAATCTAACCTATAGGTTATAACTGGGACAGAAAAGACAGGTCACTGTTTTTTTGTCCTCTTTTTAACTCTGAATCCAACAAATAAAGAATTTTTAGGGGAAAGAAAAAATATCGTATATTTCCAACGAGGGAGTACTTTTAAATATTTCCAAGTACTTCCAAAAATTTCCAAGTACTTCCAAATATTTCCAAGTACTTCCAAAATACTTCCAAAGAGGTGTACACCTACTTCCAATCGCGGATCACCTCTATTTCCAATTACATATTCTTAAAAATTAAAATTCGAATTGATGAATTAATAGTTATAAAAAGTACATTTCCTGAAAGTTCATTCTAATATTTTAATAATTCTATATAAGTGAAAGTAATAGCAAGGGCATATGTACTTTGAGCTTCGAAATTGAATGGGCTCGGATGCTTTGAGCATGCTGTTGTATTTCTGGTAGAGATCAATAATCGTAACTCCAAGTATCCCTTAGTAAATAATTCCACTTGCCACTTTTGCCTGTACTATCAACAAACCCCCTCATCGACCCGCTAATGAATTTAAATAATTCTCCTATATTAAAATTCAAAATTTTTTAAAAATCAATATTTATATACAGTGTTATCCGTTTAGAACGACCAACCGCATAACGCATCCAATTATGAGCCTTTCATTTGGTTCTCATACATAGGAACATTTGTGAAACCCACCTCGCAATTTTACCTAATTTTTTATTATTGAACATTAGTCTGTTTATAACTACTCGGGTTAGTACAACCTACCGCTTTTAGTAACCGTAATTTGCTTAATTATTCCGTTTATAATCACAGAGTTTGAAAAATTACAATATATTTGTTTACTTTATGAATATAATTTAATTTTTTGACATTTCTAGAGATTTTTTTCTATTCTAGTTAGTCTCCTGTCTATTGTCAATCAATTGGCAATTTATATTTAACTTGCAGTTATGGCGTTGTCTAAGTTAGAAGTAGATATAATATGATACCTACATTTAATTGAAAAAAAAAATTGATTGTCGAGAATAGAAGAAATGTTGATTCTCAAAGAGAAATCAATGAGATTGTCCTCTGCTTGATGCGAATAAACATATACAATTAGTATATTTATAATTTATTTATTTGGAAGCTATAATTTCAAAGGTTTGACCTTTTTAATTAGAAATGTTTAATCTGTTATTTATCACGGGGTCAATTATCCGATTGGATATAGAAAATTCTTTTTTTTTGTACCTATAATAGTTTATGTGGCTAGGTTGCTATAACAACCAAATTAAAACCAGATTAAATATTTCTAATTAAAAAAGACTGATGATGAAGATCAAATTTTAGAAACTATAGCCTCAAACAAATAAATTCTAAATATACTAATTTATTTTTGGTATATATACGCAGGGGTGTCCACAGGGGGGGGGGGGGGGTTAAGACGCAGAGCGCGCAATTGAAATTTCTGGGGGGAGTGGTGAAAATTGTTGGAAAACATTGTTTTTATTACAAATACATCAATAGTTTTTCCCCGAGAAGACGTTTTAGAGTAGTACTTCTCCTCTATTTGTAGGGAGAATTTTTTATGAAGATGGGGTGATACGAAGTTAGTGAAACTGAGAGAGGGGGGAGGGGGTGAGTTATGAAGCTTGGGGGTCGCCGCCCCTGATATATATATATTTAATTGCATCAAGCAGAGAACAACCTCATTGGTTTTTCTTTATGAAGATTACACTTTTGTTTAGTTATCTAGTTGAAAATAAATATTGTTACATTTATTTTCCCTTCAAATAATAATTCATTTATGAAATGAATCTGAGGTTTGCTAACAAAATTTCGGGACGGAACATTGTCAAAAATGCAAAAAAAGGTAAAAAATCTCATTTTTTGGCGGTTTTTTGCTTATTGCTCGAAAATTATTAACTTTTCCTAAATAATCTTCCTATTCAAAATGAAAGTTCATAAAATTTCCTACAAATTTCATCATTTAGGTAGCTACCATTCGGGCTCAAGCACTAGTTGAAAATTGGCATATTTTTTCTGGATATCTATAAATCCAAAAGTTTCATCAAATAAGCTGACGTGTTCTGATGTGGCCATTCACTTGACTTTACCATACAACCTGGCCCCTCATTTATATTTAATACTTAATAAAATTATTTATAAACATGTAGGGGAGGGGATAGTTTTTGAATTTTTAGACTCCTGGGGCCCCACTGATTATGTATACAAAATTTGGTTGAGTTTGGTACAAGAGCCTATATTTTCATATTTTGACCCCCCCCCACCCCATTTTGGGCTGTTAGTTTTTGCATTTTTAGACTTCTGGGGTCCCACTGATTATGCATACAGAATTTGGTTGAGTTTGGTAAATAGCCAAGATTGTTATTTTTTGACCCTACGCCCCCCCCCATTTTGGGCTGTTAGTTTTTGAATTTTTACACTTCTGGGGTCTCACTGATTATGTATACAAAATTTGGTTGATTTTGGTAAATGGCCAAGATTTTCATTTTTTTGACCACCCCCATCCCATTTTGGGAGGTTAGTTTTTGCATTTTTAGACTTCTGGTGTCCCACTGATTATGTATACAAAATTTGGTTGATTTTGCTCAAATGGGCTAGATTTTTAATTTTTAACCCCCTCCACCCCCCTTAATTTTGGGTCGATATGCACCAAAATCTAATCAGCTCTTAATCTCAATGGACCAAAACTACGTGTGAACTTTGGTTTCGATATTCACACTAGTTTTTGAGCTAGCTCGCCCACAAAAATTTGGTAACGCACAGACTAATAGACAACCAGACAACCAGACAACCAGAGAGTCTAACAGACATTTTGACAAAACAATTATTATCTCAAAAAATATAATTTTTTCGATGTTTACTTCTTAGAGCTTTTCTATAGAGCGAAATGCCATGGTTGCGCTCAATTTTTTTTAATCAAAATACTTTAAGCCGTTTTTGAGATATTTTGAAAAAAAGAAGGAAAAAAAACACTTTTTTCATGCACTATTACAATACTTGACCATACCCTGTATGGTAAAATAAAAAATGGTCCAAGTAAACTTTCAAGTGATTAAAATTAGAGAGTTAGACAGAAATCAAGTTTCTAGGATGCGGGGTGTTCATTTTATGAAGGAAAAACTGCGATTTTTTGTAAAAAATTACAGTTTTTCATAACTTCAACCTAATTGCTTCATGAGTTACCATTATCCAATTAAGATGAAACTTTGTTTACTTTGTATCAAATTTAATCTAGTTTCAAAATGTATAGAGTGGTCTTTGTCGAAAACCTGCTCCTTCATGGTCTTAATGGAAAATCGAAAAAAATGCAAGTTATTGAGATTTGCGGAAATAGAAAAAATACGCCAATTTTCAACTACCGCTTGAGCCCGAACAGTTGGTCGGAGAATATACCTGAATGATTAAATTTATAGAAAACTTTATGAACTTTCATTTTGAATAGGAAGGTTATTTACGAAAAGTTGATAGTTTTCAAGTTATAAGCAAAAAACCGCCGAAAAAAATGAGAATTTTTATCTTTTTTTTGCATTTTTGAAAATGTTCCGTCACGAAATTTTGTTAGCAAACCTCAGATTCGGATTCAGCATACCTAAAAACATAAAGGGTCGGAGAAATTACAACTACCCCAAAACTTTCCGCGTAAAAACACAATATAAGTGTTCTATTTGTTTTAATAAAAAAAATTCCCACTAAATATTTTAACCCCCTCATAATAATTTAATCAATTCATTAAATTTTGCTTTGTGGATTGACCCCGCGAATGAAAATTTTCTGGATACGCCACTGAATTAGACCCTTTAACATATGTAGCCCCGACTTGGTGTCATGTCAATAAAAAAGCCTCAAGCCACTATTAAATTCATCTAAATTATAAACAGTCCTAAGATGGTTTGACGCAATCGCCCGTATCCATTTACTATGTCATGCCAAGGGATTTCCAAGCGACCTATTATTATTTTAAGCAGAAGATGAAAACGAGCATTTTTCAAATTACTTTAAAATAACGAAACATGAAAGTGAATTTTAATACTTTCACTTTTATGGAATAAGTGAATTATTGCAATAAAATAATTATCTTAAATATGAAATTTTCTACTTTCAATAAAACAAATTGTTTAATATTTTATAGGGTTCCGTTTAAAAAGTAAAATAGAAACCTTTTAGTGTCGCCAATGTATGTCCTTGCGTCTGTCAGAATATTGAATCCCTTAAGTTTTGCTTAAAACCACCCTATTAAAAGATAAAAAATATTAAAATATATTTAAAGATTAAAAATATTTAATGAAATATTCTCATAAGAAAACACAATGTTTCGAGACATAATTCTGAATTATTTTTCTCAAGGACTTGATTTTCAAATATTTCATCAGATTGACTAACGCACCATTTGAATTTAGATATACGTTTGCTTGAATTTTAAAAATAAATCCTATTTAAATCATTTGGCAATTAAGTCTCAATTTACGTAATTTAAATTAAAAATTTACTTTAAATGAAAACTTCGAGTTTATACATCAGACATAGAATAATTAAATTTCCATGTCAAGTTTCAACCTCCAAACATATCATTCGACTCAAACTCACTAGAATTCAGGGATAAAATTTCAATGCTAGGCGTAACTCTAGGGTCTGACCTTTCATGGAATGACCATATCTCAACCACTGCTAAAGCTGCAGCGCGCAAGCTTGGTCTCCTATTTAGGTCTAGACGCTGTTATACTCCCAGTCAACTTCTTATGCTGTATAAGGCTCAAATTCGTCCCTGTCTCGAATATGGCTCTCATCTGTGGAGGGGTGCATCCAAGCATTCTCTTGCTACACTGGATGCAATTCAGAAGCGAGCAATTAAACTAATAGGAGACCCGGCTCTAACCAACTCACTCGACTCCCTGGCTCACCGAAGAACCGTTTCTGCCCTTTCCCTGTACTACAGATACTATCACGGTGTCTGTTCAGTCGAGCTGAAATCTCTTATCCCCCCTAATGCCCTCTTTACGAGAAACACGCGGTTTTCTAACGCTCAGCACCCCTTCGCTGTCAAATTGGATAAAAGTCGAACAAGCGCTTTCGCCAACTCTTTTATTCCTATGACCTCCAGAGACTGGAACTCGCTCCCTGCCACCATCTTTCCCGCGACTTATAACCTTAAGCTATTTAAGACCCGTATCCACAGATACCTTCGACCTCCGCCCAACCCATAAAATTCTTTCTTCTTCTTTTCACGATGGAGGGGCCAACCGAGGCCTTTAGGGGTTGCACCTTTTTGGTGTAACTCCTTCTCTCATCATTATCATTAAAAAAAAAAAAATAGCGAGGGTTCCGTACTTTATATACTCCAGAATATTTGTTCTTATTTGACGTTTATAAAGGGAGAATAAAAACTTTTTTGAATTTTTTCATATATTAGTTTTGAACGCCGGCAAGCTCAAAAAATTATTAAATTATAAATAATAATTATTAAAATTATAGTTTAAAGGCTAATTTGAGGCCTTTTCATTTCGTCATATTAAAGTGAATTGAATTTTAAAAACTTTAGTCAAGTTACTTAAGAAGACTTTACAGGTAGTAATTATTTTTATTCATGAAACGAAATTAATGATACATATAATATTTGCTATTTTAGTTGATACTTATATACCTAGTTGAGCCTATAATTTTGCTTTTAGTGAATTTTATTCTTGCAAAAAGCTTTACATATTGTACAAATTTATATTTATATTCCGAAAAATGGAATAAATATAATAAATATATCTCTACAAATAAATCTCAATGTTTTAATGAAGTTTATTATTTTATGATGAGCCACAATCATTGCATTGCTGGGCCGCATGGGGTTCGCGGGCCACGAGTTGGACAGCCCTGGTTTAATGTATATAGATAAATAAATACAAATCTTTTATAGAAGAATCTATAAAATTGAAATAATCAAATTGGAATTTTAATAAAAATTTCTAGAATGTTTTATAAAAGATGTATATATATATACTATACTAGTATATATTCATACGCCCCTGATCCGTATTTCATTTTCAATAATTTAAATAATAAATGATAATCGGAATTTTTCAATCTATAGGGATGGAAATTCGACTATATTATTCTTTTGAGATGGAATATAAATATGAATTGAATTCTCCATGGAAATAAGAATCCTTTTTATATACCTATATTATTGCTTCGATTAGCAATTTTCAAATATCAATGTTTATTTAAATAGTAATATATCTAGTTTATTAGCTCACTCTATATTCAATTTATATTCAAAAAATATCAAACCCGCAAATGAATATTTCGAATTCTTTCCAAAGAAAATAAGAATAATAAGAAATAGAGAATATGTGTTGTGTGTGTGTGTGGAGAAATTTCTTCTTCTTCTAGTGCCATACCCGAAACGGATGTCGGCGCCTCTACACATATACCTGTGTTGAGTGTGTTTAGTTGTTTTACACAGATATACGGGACCTACTTTTTAACGCCGATTCCTAATGGCTAATTTGGAGAGGTCACTTGGCAATTATACTCTTGGTAGGTTGCCATTACTTTCCAAGAGGAGGCGACTGCAAATATCTATCTGCCGAGACTCGGTCTCGAACCAGCGATCTCCGAGTCAGCGACCCAACACTCTACCCACTGACCCACAGTCGCCTTTTGAGAAATTTAGGTGGATATAATTTTTCTAGAGATATTTTTTAATTTAATATACTTTCTATGGGTGAAATCATAAATGACTCAAGAGCTTCTTGTGAGTGCTAGTCTTCCAAAAAATTTCACCCCAACTAGCTCAGTCCCGTGCAACTCCTCTTCAATAAGCTTCTGTCGAAAATTGTTAAAAGCTCTTCTTCGACATCATCGCCCCAACTCAGACTTCATCTTCCTTTACATCTTTTCCTATATTAGAAAAGATCAAGGATATTTTTGAAAGTCTTTGATTTATAAAGAGATAATACATTCCATAAGTCAATTTTCAAGTCGGTTTTTTAAAAGCATGATCCATTTACGTAATATTCGTCTGAGTACAATTCGCGACATGTGTATATTTTTACGAGGGGAGAGAGTCGATTTTATGCTCAAACACTTTTAGTCGCCTCTTACGACAAGCAGGGGATAATTTGGACCAATTTTAACACCAGTTCACAAGGGAAAGTGCAGGTAAATAAGACACTTTTTAGGGCCAGTTGTATGTCGGCTTGTAAAGTCTTTTTTAAGTTGACAAACGGTCAAACCTTAGTATTCACCAAGTGCTTGGCCGGATGGCCAATCTGATGTCACGAACTTTCATATGATTGGCCATCCGGCCGAGCACTTGATGAATACTAAAGTTTGACCGTTTGTCAACTTAACAAAGACGTTACAAACCGGCAAACAACTGGCCCTTAGGATTCCGTTTAAAAGTAAAATGGTACTCTATTATTGTCGCTTCAATGTCTGCCTGTGTCAGAGGATTGTTGATAGTAAACTGTATAAGATACAAATTTGAACAAAAATTCAAACAAATATAAATATAAAAAAAAAAACAAGAGGTTGCCAAGTATATACTAAATCCGATGTATTAGAATTTTGATAATTTTTTATTATATGTATGCCAAAAGGGTTGTAATCTCTCCTTCGGGAATTGAGCCCAAATGCCAAAGATGCAATCCGAGCAAATGACTAAAAATTATCTATTAACATCTCTGATTTAGTAGTTGACGACCTCTCTTGATTTTCTATAGAATTCTTAACTCAGCAATTTGTCTATTTTATATAAATAAATTATTTTCCTTTAATATTAAAGGAAAATAATTTAATATTAAAGTAAAATAATTTATTTGCATGAGATGGACAAATTACTATTGGTATATCATCGAGAACCATTTTTGTTAATTTGTTATTAATACGGAATAAGCGAAAGTCCTTGTTGTGTTCGTAATTTCTTTTTTCGAAATTCCTGGGTTTGAAATTGATAAGACGGAGCTCGGAGCAGCAGCTAGTTCCATTGACAAACGAACAGTTGGGGAACATGGGAATATTGATCCCATTTGCAATGCAAATTATTATTCCACAGGTGGAAAATTTTATGTTTTACGGACCTCAAACAACGAGAAACGTTGTATAGTACGTAGTATGTTATGTTGGGAGTGAATATTTTATTTATTTATTGGTTTATTTTTTTATTTATATACGGTGATGGGGTTTATTTATTATTCAGCCTGTATACTAAATGATTAACGATCTTTTGCCAGAGTATTCTTTGTATCATTTTAAGAAAACATATTTGTTAGAAAACGCTTCATTAAAATTCTGTCATTCTTTTTGTGTTTATTCTAAAAAATAATGTAGGGGCTGGTTTCACCCAATTTGGCTCGTAGGGGTCAAATAACACACGTTTTTATTATTAATTGTATTTATTTACAAAAATGGGGGCTTACATATTTCTGTCTAGGGGTTCGTCGTGCAAACATTGTCATCTTTACATCGTAACATACTGATTAAATCATCACCTAAAAATGTAACTCGTGCGATCAAAATACAACTTAGAACTAGCAACCCTCGTTGTTAACTGGCAACTGCCTTAAAACATCAAATTAGAACTGACTCTCTCGTTGTCATCTTAATTCTTATATCTACGTAAGGCGACACCAGGCGGTCTTTCATTGGCGAACTAGCGCTCAATGGATTGCCTTTTCTCCGTAAGTATTCATGCATCTGGCTCACTTCAGGGCCGGTTGTATGTCGCAAAGTAAATGCTTTTTACCACTAACACAGGAACTTTCAGTGCCTGACATCTGATTGGCCATTCCAATCCCTCCATTTACCATCTACCATGATGTTAGTGGCAAAAGCATTTACTTTGCGACATACAGCCGGGCCACAGCCAGTCTTATTTCAATCTCTGAGGCCGAGTTGATATCGTAAAAGTAAATTCTTTTACCACTAACCCAGTGTAGATGGTAAATGGAAGTCTGGGATGGCCAATCAGATGACAGGAACTTTCAGTGCCTGTCATCTGATTGGCCATCCCAGCCCTCCATTTACCATCTACCCTGGGTTAGTGGTAAAAAGCATTTACTTTGCGACATACAACCGGCCCTGAGTGGTAAGCCTCGCCCGTGGAAGGCCCTCTGGGGCCCACTCTGGCCACTCTGTCCAGCGACCCGCCGTTCCACCGCCCTTGGGACCTTCAACCACCCGAGGCTGGCTCATTGAGTCCATTTTCATTTCAACCTCCAAAGGTAAGTGAACTTTCATTAATCTATCCTTCATTAGATTATAGCGTGAGGGCGAATACATACATATTGAAACATCATTCTTATTTTGAAAATGCATTGAACCAATTACATTGAACCAATTAGCTCTTTTCAGAGCTACTTTATTATTTTAAAAAAGCATTTTAATAAATAGCTATTATTATGGCTACAATTGTCCTTTTCAGGGCTAATCTTTTGTTTCAATATATGTATATGTTTGTCACTCCTTTTAATTTTAATTTCCCACAATAATTTATATCTTGATAATTAATAGGACATAAAGTTAAATTTGAAAAGTCTGGTTACATTGAATGCAATTCAAAGCAGAGCTATCAGACTAATAGGAATCCATCATAAACTGACACTCTTGGCTCCCTAGTCCAGTGCTTGCCAACCTTTTGCATGCCACGGCCCCCTAAATCTGAAAAAATAATCTACGGAGCCCCGAAAACAACAACATATTTTAATCGTCAAAATTTTTATTTCAAATGTTTATATTTTATCACAAAGAGTAGTAATAGTAAAATTTTTAAAAATAAAATAAGAAAAACTATACATAGCATGAAAAAGCATAAAAATGTTCTTAAATAAATATTTGTACTTTCTAGTTTCTACTGGAAATTTTCGCGGACCCAGGGCCGGATTTAAGAGTCTCAAAAGCTTTTGACCAAGTTTGACACAAAAATATTTTCTTGACAGCCTTTGGATTGACATCAACACTTCACAAATGGATAGAAAGCTTTCTGACAAACCGTAGTATAAAAGTTGTGGTGGATGGAATATCATCTGAATCGTTCTCCACAAACGCTGGTGTGCTCTGTAACCTCCCCCACACTCTTCCTAATCTATATAAACGACCTTATCGATCAAACGTCAAACCCCACTCATTGTTACGACGACGATAGCACTCTGCACGGCAAACCCTCGCTCCCGAATAATTGAATCAATGTTGCCTCCTCAATCACTCTCGACCTAGACAAACTGAATAAATGGGGCTCTCAAAATTTAGTTAACTTTAATACAAAAAAGACTCAAAGTTGTCTAATTTCTAGGCGCGAAAATAAACATTTCCCTGATATTCACTTCGAATACCCTGAAAATGTGTGACAGTCTATCCATGTTGGGCGTCTCTGTCGCATCTGACCTGTCTTGGAATGAACACATCTCCTCTGTGGCGAAATCTGCAGCAAGGAAGATTGGCTACTTATTCAGGTCCAAGCGATTTTACAAGCCCCCACATCTTCTCACCATCTACAAGGCCCAAATCCGTCCCTGTCTCGAATACGGCTCTCATCTATGGAGAGGAGCCTCTAAATATTCTCTTGCTACCCTGGATGCAATTCAGAAACGAGCCGTCAGGCTAATTGACGATTCTACCCTCACCGACTCCCTCGACTCGCTAGCTCATCGAAGAAATGTCTCTGTCCTTTCCCTTTTCTATAGATACTATCACGGCAGGTGCTCTGATGAGATAAAATCAATAATCCCCCTCAAAACATGCTTTGCGCGTAGCACGCGTTTTGCCGACTCCCAACACTCTTTCGCGGTCAAATTAGAAAAGTGCCGGACCACTTCATTCGCCAATACGTATATCCCCATGACTTCAAGGAACTGGAACTCTCTCCCAGCCTCCATCTTTCCCAGCACTTATAATCTTCAAACCTTCAAAACCCGAGTGCATAAACACCTACGTCTCCACCCTCTCACTTAATCAACTTTTCCTTCTCTTCGGTAATGCAAGGATCTTTCGAGATCCATAGGGGATGCTTCTTTACTGGTGCGCCCATTCTTGCATTCGATTGCATTAAAAAAAAAAAAAAAAAAAAAAGCATGCCGCCTATAGTCTAAAGTCCATTTGCCACTCCCTCTATAGTTCATATTTGCTAATATAGTTCACATTTGTTTTATACAAAAATATAGTTCATATTTGCTCTATAGTTCACATTTGTTTTATACAAAAAGGATAGAGTTGATTGGCGTTATAGTTTTAGAAAGTAGACTATGTAGAAAGACTAAAACATATTTTTACGTAACATGTATTCTTAAATTCGTACAGAAAATATTATTAACGTCAGAAATACTTCATTTTAACTTTTGAATAAATTGCTGAACTGCCGTCCCTGAAAATTTGCCGCTCTAGGTTGCAGCCTAATTAGCCTATTTAGAAATACGCCCCTGCGCCCCCCCCCCGAAAAACTCTCGGACTGGGAAGCACTCCCCTACCACATCGTAGAACTGTCTCTGCCCTTTCCCTTTTTTATAGATAGTACCATGGCGTTTATTCTGACGAGATAAAATCAATAACTCCTCCAAAAGCTTCATTTGCATTTACACGATGTTCTAAGATTCAACAGCTCTACGTGCTTAAATTGGATATTAAGCGAACAAACGCATTCGCCAATTCGTTTTTCCCTATTAATTTTAGAGACTGGGCTCATTTTTATGCAATTTTATAATTTTCTTCTTTTTTTTTCTTATTTAATCTGATTCTTTTTCTCTCAACACTTTTTTTTCTATACTCAAATTCGCTCTTTTATTTTTCTCTTATTTCATCAGTTTTGGGTATCCTGGAGACTGGATTCCTTAGTCAAGTAAATGTCGATAGTTTTGTCTATGGTTTAAACGTAAATTTTTTATAAATTAACATTTAACTAGTTATTTTAGCTGAATTCTACCAACATTTTCTTTTGCAAAATCATCATTAATATTTGGTAAAATGTTCTATTCTATCGCCAAAATCTGTTAACGTTTCCTGGGCCATTGAATACCTTAAATAATTTAATAATTTTAATGTGATTAAATTTAACAACAATAGCCTAATTCTACATAAAAAGATCTTTACAAGGATACCCCAGAGTCCATAATAAAAAAAATATATTTTTTATTTTTGATCTCACAAAGAATTCGACCTTACTCAGTATTGTATTCATCCTATTAAAATATTATTGTTCGATTTCGGAGAAAAATATTTTCTCTCAGCCTACATGACAAACAAGAAAAATAGGTAAATAGCATATAATATATTCCTGAATTGTTCTGATTAATTTTAATCAAAGCCTGACATGATCCATCCCCTTTATTCTTGTCCACCAGCCTGTCGCTATAGTTTCCATTAGTTATATCTTGGAATTCCTGATTCTCATGTGCGTCCAAGAGCCTCAGTTCTCTTTCACATCCTCTGCATTTTTCATTAGTATTTTATTTTCCTTCTTTTTTGCTCCCACCTCTTTCTCTTTTGTCCAGTTGTGTCGTCGCACAATCCTCAATGATTCTCCTTTGAATATCATTTCTTTGATGTACACAAGAATAGACCCTAACACTCATATATATAACATCTACCTACACTAGAATATAGTATAGCTTAATATTGGATCTTTCTTTTGTATTTTTCGATCAAATTCATTCATTTACCATATATTTTCTTGCTATACCACAGTATCTCAAAAACTGCTTAAGGTAGTTCTTTCACAAATGCAATAAATCAAGAAGTCTTCGAAACTTGAAATTAAAAGCATGATAAACACACTGTTAAAATTTGAAGACGATTTACCAAACCAAACATGAAATAATTGCAATTAAAAATGAAATTTTTTACATATGGTAGATTTCGAAAGGGTGGGAAAATGATCATTATTTTATTTCTTTTCATTGAAGGACTTTCACCATCGTGATGAAAAACTAATATTTGTTAGAATAATACTAACTTAAAAAAAAATTAAATTATTTACCACTTGGTTTTGATAAAAAAAAACATAGTTGGGCGATTATTTTTACTGGAAGAGATATAAGAACAATCGCTTGGAAACAATCCATCCATAAAGAGGATATAGTAGTGTGAGAAGTACAGTCACGTTAAAAAAATCATAACCTAAAATTTTAACACCGTTCATATTTATAGAGTGGTTACCAGGCTAAAACTTTTTGTGTGGATTGTCGCTTAAGAGAAAGTTTTGAAAATTTTGCAAGATGATTCGGGTGGTAGTGATTCCCAACAGTAGTTCTGAAGAAATTACACATTATACATTAAAATATTAAGTGGCATTACCCAACATTTAGTCATTTCTAGGGTTTCCCTAAACAAAAAATTGGCAAAGTTGGTTAATAATAAGCTGTGGAAGAGATCTACTTAATTTTAAAGATTCAGCATAAAAATAAAATGAAACCCTACTAGTTTCCCAACAATGCCTGTCTGTCTGTCCGTCTACGAGAGCATTCTAACTCTCGTAACTTAAAAATTACAAGTTATATTTATTAATTTTCTTCGAAATTAAAAATCGTATAAAAATTTTAATAGTCCCCCCTCTCCTCTCCTAAATCCTTTATCTATTTATATGAACATAGAAATTGTTTATTGAATGTTCATTAAAAATTAACAATCAATGAATAATAAATAATTAAAAACAACATCTACCCTATCAGTGGCCTACGTCGGGCGGCTTGTGCGCGCCGGGGGATCTTGCTCCTTCCCTTAAGGGGCTCACATCTAGTGAGTATGTGGGCTGGCAACCACAAGGTCCCGAGCTGTACCTGGTATTTTTTCCACTTACTGGTACCAGATCTCTCTCTTTTATCTATCCTATCAGGTCTCACTTGACCAACTCTTGTTCTCTTCAGACCTCGACGCTATTAGAGTATTCGAGGGCTAGGGGTCTATTCATTTCAAATATATTTTCTCCTCTCCTCTTATTCTTCTTCTAACCCCTTGAGTAGTGACGTCAAACCGGTCCTCCATAGATGGGGGTTGTGCTGTGGGCCAACACCTCACACACTTAAACATCAACAAACGCTAAAAATCCTAAAACAGAGCCTCGGAACACGGGTGGATTTAATCTACAAAGACATAAGCAAAGGAAATGGTCTAAGAATATCGGAATCTGGAACATTCAAGGCTTACGGAATAAACTACAAGAAGTAATATCTGAATTAATTGATAGGAAAATAGACTTTTCTTTTCTATCGGAAACTAAAAAGAAGGGGAATGGTGTCGAAAATCTTAAAGACTTCGTTCACTCTTATAGTGGGGTGGAAAAGAGTGCAAGGGTCAAAGCAGGAGTATCTATTATCCAAAACCGAAAAATGTCAGGTTTTGTCACATCATGGGAACCAATAAATGAACGAATTGCAATAGTTAAACTAGATTGGAGGGGTCGGACTTTGAATCTTATAGTGATTTATGCAGCGAATGAAGATGCACCGTTATCCATGAAAGATAATTTTGAAGAAACACTTAGAGATGTATTAGAAAAAAATTCCTCAAAATCAAGAAATAATCATGGAGGGCGACTTTAATAGTAGAGTAGGTGGGCAAACGAACAGCCGTGTTGTAGGAAAAAATGGGGAGGAAACTATTAATAGAAATGGTGAAAGACTCCTGGAAATGTGTGATCAATATGATCTAAAGATAATGAATACTTTCTTCGCCCATAAAGAGATTCATAAATATACCTGGTACAAAGGGCCAGAAATCGATAATTGACTATCTCATCCGAAATCAAGCGTAATAGCACAAAATGTTCGAATAGCTAGAGGAGCAAATTGCGGAAGCGACCACTGTCTACTTACAGGAAAACATATATATATGTTTATTTTACTTCGCCAAGTTGCCTTTCAACCAAGCTACCCCCTGCACTTCTCTCAATATTGAAATTGAGACGCAATATTGAGTAGGTTATAACAATAAAATGATTTCACGAGCAGGGTGTACTTAGGAGACTAAAAATCACTATGTAGACGCTCTATAAATTATATTAAAAGGCGCAATGCTGAATTTAAAGGGTGTTATTGTATCTTATCTGCTTCTGGGTTGCTTATGCAATCGGTCTAAAGGATGTTATTGTGATTAGCCCTCTGTTAATTAAGTAAATATTGATGAGGCTAAAGATGCCACACAGGGAAGTACCGTTTGGAACAGGTACTAAAAAATTAAACCAAAATCAACCTGGTAGAAAATTTTCCTTTAATTAGGGTAAAACGGACTGGGGTGATCGGATACCTGGAATTGGAAGCTGAAAAGAAGAAAAATCTTGTACTCTATAGACGGATCGATAATAGAACCCATTAATTAAATTTGAATTCAAATAACTGGAATTTGTTTTATATTAAATATTGTTTATTTATAATAATTGAAATTGTGACTTTACTAAGTTACCTTGTAACCAGACAAATCAGTATAAGTTTGTCGGTAATTTTAAGGTAAGTAATTATATAAATGATAACAATAATAAAATTACTTTCTCACGATATTCCAACGAGTGAACAAATTAATTCTTCTTTAGGATAATCAAAATTGATTATAAAAAAAATGTTAATTATGAATTTGTTCAAAATTGGTTTTTATGTATACATTTAATTCAATGTAAACAATAGAATTATCGCATTTAACTTAATTAGGCTAGATGTTCATTTTAATATAAATATGTTATTTAATTAGTATCGTATTAGATAATCAAAACTACTTCAATTGATTGTTCACTTGAGAAAATAGTGTTGGGAAGTCGAGTATTAATGAAAATTAATATTCAAAGCCTAATTCCTTCAGTCAAATTTTGACAGGTGAGTTATAATATTTAGTTTATTTAAATTTTTTAATTTAGTACAATGTTTTATTAACAATTATATACATTAGCAGTCTTATCAGTTCAAATTTAATCTGTACTAAATTATTTAGTTTTTGGTTTATTTGATTTAGCAACAAATGTTGATGACATGGTTTTGTTTATGCATATTTGACGTTTGTCAAATACCATTTGTTGAAGCGAATCTGCTCCTTTACAATTCATTTGGAAGCATCAAATATACCTGATTACAATTCAGTCAAGGTGTTTAACTCTTAAAATTTTCACACAAATCTTAAATTTATTAATTGATTGAACAATTTCAATCTTTAGTCATAATCATGTATTTCTTATAATGTCATCGTTTAGTTAAAATTAGATTTTCTCAATAAGTTATTATTATATTTTTGGTAATTTGCTGCAGCAACACATCCGCTAGTAATAATTGCGTTATTATTTAAATATTTTATGATCACTTGGTATTGGAATGCGCTTCGTGCATATTCAATTGATTTAATGATTATGTGAAAGATGGATCAGATTTGTCTGCTGATTTATTGTCATTATTCTTGTGACACTAGGTAGTTTTATTATTACAGATTGTCGCTTCAAGCGGATACTACTACGACCCATTTGGAGACTATCTGTTTCCTATAAGTTAAACTTGTTTTGTTTACTTTTTTTCTAATGGTGCAGTGACAATTCCCAGAATTGCCTTACTCACGGTTTTAATATTTTGATCACATGGCTTGACACAGCGGTCGCCATGCTATTTTAGTATTTTTCAATTATAGATAATTTATTTAATATTTAAAAATTGTACATTTCAATTAAAGAGTTTTTCGAATGTTTTTATTTAATAAAACCTTTGATTTAGTATTTGATTTGTTGAAATTGGATTAATTCACTCTTAGGTGGCTGGGATGATTGAAAGTGTTTGCCTTAATTGAGTGTTCAAACTTAAAGTTAAATAAATTCATTCATGGGCTACATAGATTTTATTCTTAAATTCATTGATTTTAAATATTTTGGAGTGTTTTGGGATTCAATGGTTTTTGCGAAATTGGATAGGAACCTCAAAGAGTTCAGTATGACGCATGTACGTTGCGTCACAGCGCGTTGAGTCAGCAATTCGAACCGGTGACTAATTAGCATGTGCTCAATTGTATATTGAAAAAAGTACGTAGGGAGTTTGATAATTCAATTGAATGCTTCAGTCATTTACTTGCCTATTCGGCTTTGGCCTGCGGTAGTTGAACTCCGTGTCCAGGAACACCCGCCGACACCAGGTGTGAGCCGATGTAAACCGCGATCTGCCGATGTTTTTCATGGCGGCCTCCTTTTCCCTCTGTAGAATCACCGTAACATTTGGATTCTGCATCAGACGTTTTCACAAGCCATGAATTGTAGCCAGAGATTGAGGTGGATTCACAAGATTTTTGCCTGACAAGGTGCATTCACTGGGGCTCATACAGGCTCCCGGTGTTTATCAGCTTTGAAGGTCAATGCACGAGAGGTCGGAATGCTTTCTGCTCCGGGTCAGAGGCGTCGTGCCACTCCTATAAAGTGGCCTCTGAGCATCACTGCTTACGCCATGGAGGGCGAGCTGCAAATCGTAGTTGATTCGTAGCATGATCGGTTCCATCACCACTAGAGGTCCTTTGCCTTTACTATACACGGCTTCATAAATTTGCAAGTATGAGTTCCATTCTGCATCTTAAAAGCAACTTTACAATTTTGATTATACATTGTTACGATCAGAATTCAGATGGCAGATTACAAAACCAAAAAAAATAAAATTAGACGCTGTATCGTCATTCCCCAGCTGAGAAATCAAATAAGCTTCTATTGGATTTCTGAACTTCGGCAAGTTATTTGGACTCTGGATTTTATTGGACTGCTTTTTTGGTGTTACCAGTTGCTAAAGCTAAAATTGGCTTTTCACCTTTAATTATATAAAGGAACAAAAATTTTATATCAGGGTGATTTTCGCACATACCTGTTGATAACCCCCCAACCCTTTCTGTTTGTTCTAGCAATTCGACTCATTAATAGAATTTATCCCAATCTTCCATTTCGAGTCCGATCGCTCACTGTCATTTTCCAATCATGATCCATCCGTTCGTTTTAATTCTGTATCACTTAACTACTACCATTCATACGTGAAACCTGGCACCTCAGTTCAAACGGCGTTAGCTATCGTCCACAATGTCATTCAGAAGGCTGGTGTCTCATTAATCCACTATTTTAGAATCGTTACTGCTACTTTTTTGGATTGATCATTCAGTTTGAATTCGTAACCAGTATTTCCATGAAACCTAGCTTGTTTAATTCCTTTTCTCTTTTCAATTCGTTTTCATTTCTCTGCTACTAGCTAATTGCTTTTCTAGATAATACCTACTGCTTCTATTCCCTATCAATACTGCGGACCAGGGTACCGCGCATAGTGAATCATTTCTTTATCTTCGGCCTCCACAATTCACACTAAAGGGCAATTCGATTATACCAACGACACCAAACCATAGGATAATCATTTGTTGCCGATGATGGCCTATATCCTAGGTGGTGCAGTTGCTATACGGCGATCAATGACACAATTTATCAAGTAAATTGATTTGGATCCTACTGAGCTTCTCAAGTTGTTCTTTTGAGGAGCCTTTCTGTAGGGTTTTTAATAAACCCCCCAATTATTATTAATTGTTTCATGGCAAAACCTTTTCCCCACCCCAATCCCAATTAATAAATGTTTTATAATGATTCTACTTTTTGTTTCCCAAATAATTCGAACTTTTGTCCGAAGGTCATTTTGTCTGTCGTTGGTCCGATTTAACATTAAGAACTTCTTTTAGATAGATTCTTCAGTTGCTTAGTACTGATTAGTATGAACGCTTATTCTGTTGCTCTTATAGCTAAGGTTAGTAATATTCGCTTTGTTACAAGTTTTAGTAGTTATTAACTTGGGTCTAAGAATTAGTACGAACGAACTTAGGCTAAATTAGGGTAGAATGCTGATCTAGTCTTCGTTGTTTATGCTGAAAATTCATATTTTCACCTTTGTTACACTTTCACGAGGTACCTTCCGTTTGTCGTTTTTAGGTCAAATTTAGTCATTCAATAGGGACGATCGTCATCGTCTCGTTCCTAATAAGGTGTTATTCGTGCCATGATACTCGGGGAATGTGAAGTTGGGGCTGAGCCTCCCTTTGTCCAAAATTCACATTCAACTTTATCAATTTAATTCAGTTATTGGTGGAGTAATGAGTATGAACAACTCCTAACATTGAACGTCCCTATTTGTCTCCCACTCTCATGTTTCTAGTCTGTAGGCGTTTTTAACCTTCTCGGCTACCCTATATAGTTTGGAAAATACAGTAAAGACAAGACTTCCTTGTCTACTCTTTTCTGTTTTCCGGAATTCCAACAACGGATTTGGCAAGTCACCTTTTTTTAAGTGTGTCGCAGTTCTCCCGGCGCCACCTCTTTTGTCTTTCTTTAAAATTTAATCTATCGCCTTTTGTATCTTGGCTTGAATACTACTTCCGATTTTCGCAGATTATTTCATTCCAATGATACACGTTGAACTCGACTAATTAAATTGGTGGAGTTGATTATGAACTAATTGTGGGGTGTTCGACAGGCATTCATTATAACAGTTATTTTATCAAAAATTCAACTCTGGAATCTCTTGATCCAATCTTTTTGATCGGAATAGACCCGGGATCGTAGTAATGGTCTTTCTTCATCATCCCTTGAGCAGGTTGGACAGGTTCCTCTTGGATGTTAGTCGTCCTTTAATTTTATTCCGCCTCAAATGCTGTTTCCATCTGAGACTTGTAAAAGATTCTTCCCTGATCGGTAAGAGTATCACTTGGGTTTTTCCTCGGTGTCCAGATGTGCTGCTTAAGGGCTCGAAGAGCCTCGCCCAATGTTTTGCTTAGCAAGTAGGAATAACTAACGCAGTACTTAGTGTAGTTATCCAAGAAGAACTAACACAAACCGATTACCTCTGGTTAATTCGAGGTAAGGGCCCTAATACATCCGCGTTATTAATTCGTACATGAAGGACTGATGACATTCAAGGGGTTCCCGAGTTAAATTTTTGATTGGATACGAACGTTGTCTTCTCATAACCTTGGATTACCTTCTGGATGTACTATACATTCCCTTCCAGTAAAATTCACGGCTAATGGCCTGGTAGGTTTTCCTCGCACCATAGTGATAATGATTTTATCAAATTCTTGGATTACTTGGCAATCTCAATTCGCTCAAATACAGCCCTAGGGTCGATGACATCGGTCTTCACCAACAAATCGTTGTATACTTGAAGTTGTTGCTTGGTTCATCCATAACAAATATAATCGATGAAATTGGGTCGTTTCCTCGCAATATCCGTCACGCAATCTTTGTTCCAGATCCGGATTCAGCCACATTCAAATAAATTGCTATCTAAAAATTCGGTCTTACTTTTCTGTAACTTGTCCCATTCGACTCAAATAATCTGCCAACTGGTTCATATCTCTTCTCCCTGGATAGCCTGTACCTCGAAGTCATATTCTTACGCCTTCATCACCCATCTTGTTGAACGTTGGTTGATGAAGTTAGCGGACTTGAGTAAAAGTAAAAGCCTGGTAGACGGTGCCCCAATAATGAATGGTCTGCCTAATAGCCATATGTTATATTTTTTTAACATGAATAATTATAGCTAGACATTCAATTTCAGTTGTGTCTGCTTTTCGCTGTTCATGCTCATTCGGGGTACGTTTGGCGAATGTTATCACTCGTTCGTACCGGCACCTGAGTCCTGTGGCAAATAGCGCCTAACATATTCCTTTTGACTGCCATTCGTTTAGACTATGAGTGGTTGTTAAGAAAATTGGGTTGGTTAGTTCCATTTCGGTAATTAGTTGTTCTTTGACTTCCGGATAATCGCCTCTTTATGATAATCTTGCATAGGCCAGGCGATTCCACTAATAACTGGTAAATGGGTGGAACTAGGGTTGAATAGTTTGGTATAAAATTCAGTAGTAACCGGCTTCTCCTTTAAAACCCTTTCAGTTGTGTTTTTTGTTTTCGGTGAGCCATTTCTTTGAATTCGTTGACCTAGTTCGGTTGCCATTTAATCTTCTCCAATAACATGCACCTAAGAATGTTATTTCACCAAACGCTCAACAGCTTTTATTGATGTAAAGTGGCACCGTTTTCCTGTATGGCGAAATAGTACTGCAATAAGTGTTCTAGATGTTCTTCAAAGGTAACTAGATAGATCAAGATATCATCTACATAGTATACCACATATGAGTGAAATTCTTACTGGGCGGAACGGGGCCCTAGTGAAAGAGGCGACACTGATGGCTAGTCGAAGCGACAGCATTGAAAAAGTGGCATTGATTCAAGAAATTGAAAGGCATTTCAATTTCCTACTATGGATGGAGGGTAATCTGCCAATATGAAGCGGTTAAAAATCATATGAAAATACCTGTATCGCCTGAACAGTGTAAAATCTGTTTGGTGGTGGTGGACTGCTCAAAGTCCTTTTCCATTTTTGGATTCAAGTTCATAAACATCTGAAACAATCGGATCCCGCTGTTCTTTTTTAACTACGACTAAGGGGAGCAGTATTCCTGTGGCCTCTGGAGATAATTTCCCATTGTTCCCATTTCCTGGGATTCATTGCTACTTATTCGCGATAGATGTGGGTATGGGGTATTGTTTCACCCGGATCAGTTGTTCATCCTTTCATAATGGTTGATGTTGATGACTCTTTATTCGACCCATGGGTTGCTCGGAGAACATGGCCTATGTTGTTTTTACAATTGTGTTAATTGACCTTTGGCTCCAGCTAAGAGGCAATTGATTGGGCACGTTTTTGATTGAATACTATCGCAGAACTATTTTGGTGCTTCCTCTACACTGTCATTTGTCCTTGGATACTCTTGACCTGTTATAATTATTCCTTTGTGGTTTCAGTGTATTTAGCCCAGACGTACCAGTCTATACCCAGTAAGTCTGTTGGTAATTATTGCCAAGATCAGGAGAGCTACTCGTTGGTAGTTACCATATTTGAAGCGTAGTCAGGCCTGCTGATTGAAGCCTTTTGTGTTCTATTATCATGAATTACCTTTTCAATATACCAGTTATCGTCAGTAGGATACCATTATTTTGTCATGTTAGCTGTCCTTTAATTATTGCTCCCTTTTATTAAAGATATTTCACATCTGAATAAACTGGAATTTGTTCATTTTTTTCATGCTGTAACCAGATACAATTTGGGGCTGGATGTTCATATATCGTTATTGCCAGTATGTTGTTGCAGTCAGTGGGAATCCAATTTGCACCTTCTCTTTTGTTTAATCGAGCGTTTTTTTTTTTTGTCTAATGATTGTTTGCTCCGTTTCATTGATATTCTCTTCCGGGGATGAGTTTATCCCACGATACCCTCGATTTTTCAGGGTCGCTTCCTTTTTGTTATAGTTCTTTACCCGCTTTTCTAGAAAGTTAGGTGGGATGTCCTTTATCAGGATTTGGCCTTCAGTTTTCTGAGTTCACCAGGGGTCCTTCGGAGATCGATCTGACTTGTAGCTTTTGTTTCGTGCAGGATTACTTTGAGCTCTCAATTGGTCGAGGCTTCCCACTTGTTCCATTGGCCTTCTTCCTTCTCTCTGGTTTGTCGATCTTTTGATTGGGTTCTATCCTCTTTCCCTTTGCCCTTTGGCTAGTTTGTTGCAGGTTTGATGGTGGCCTAAATTGGGTCTTTTGAAATTTCACTAGCTATCTATCAATATTTTGTGTCTCTTTGCTAGTTTTGTTCTTTTCTGCTTTAAATCTGTTCCATTATTTTTGTGTTCCTCCTTCGTTCTTTGAAGAAGTGGCAGGCTATTAACTTGGTTCTGTAAATATTGGTGTCTGGGTGTCTGGCCCTCCTTTTGTTCTTTGATGTGTCTCTCAAAGAATGGATTATTTGTTCCTCCGTTTGCTCAGTTGTTCTCCTCTGTTTGCCCATGCTGGTTACTATGGTGGTGGGATTGCCAGCACACTTTGTCTTTGGTGGTCAGAATTTGTATTCGATTGAGTTCAGACAGAGTTGAAATTGATTCTGTTCCATTCGGTTTGGTTAATCTGTCTAAATTATTGACATATTGCGGTGGTCCCATTTTCGAAGCAATGTTGAGAGTCAGGCTTAACTCTATCGGTTTTCAGTCGGTCTATGAGCACTTGTTCCATTGCCTGACGGTTTCCCACTGCAGCTGATGTGCTCTTCTGATGGCTATCAATTGCAGAGCACTTCTCTCTTTCAATTCATGGGGTGAAATAACATTACCAACTATGCTCGAGGTAGAAATGCTGTATTCTCAGCTCTCGTGCCTGGCTTTAGCTGATCCTGGAGTCGAACCAGCACTCCTGGGCGACGCTCATGTTCATTCACTCAAAGCTGTTTTTAGTTCTTGTGGATGGTTTGAACAGAGTAGCTGATCCATTATATACATTCAGACTCTTTTGGTGAGGCATAGTTGAAAAAATTTTCTCAAATTTTCCGAGAATTGCAGCATGCTATTATAGTTCTTCATGTGTATACCTCTTTTTGGATGGATAGTTTGCCAGTATGTGTCTTTGAAAATAAATGTTTCCATAGCAATTCCAATGAGGTCTTTAATTCCAGGTATTGAATAGGGCAGCCCATTGAGATACGTTAATCTGATGTTAGGGTTTTTGGGATTCATCTTCTTTCATCATTGATTTCTTGTAATGCTTGGTTGCCTTCTGCTGATCTTTGGTTGTTCCACCTTGTCATTTATAGTGGCGACTTCTGCTTGATTTTCTTGCTGGGCCTTTATTAATGTTTGTTCTATTGTCGCAGTTCTATTTGGGGACTAGTTCTTGGACCTCATGACTTGTGATTGCTTGTCGATTAGTTTTGTGTCTTTCATCAGAAAGATCTTGTTGTTTCAATTAACAATTCGTTGGTGTTCAGAGATCAGTGAGATTTTTCAGCTTTCAGCTCTTTACTCTCCCTTGACTTCTGTCTGGAGTTTATTTGTTCTTGAACCAATCATGTGCATGTGTATGGATTCCAACCTTCATAGCATTTCTTGGAAGCTGACTCTCACTTCCCATCTATCAGTTCGAAGAGTCTGTCTTTATAGCTTTAGTCTTTTGTTTGTTTCTTCTTTTGTTGTTGAGCATTTTTGTCCTCCATCTAGCATCATTTGTTCCTTGTTCGTTTCTGCGTTTTTGTTTTCTTTGCCAGCTTTCTTGCTTTGGACTGAATTTTCTTGTTCAGGCAGTTCCTCATGGGTCCGTTGCTTTAGCTGGTTTTTGCAACTATTGTTAGGCTGGTCATTGCCGTTCCCTCTTCTGATCTCTAATTGTTTGTGTGTTTCTTCCCTTCTTCTTGATATTCCTCCTCCGGGTCTGTTTCCACATCTCATCTTTTGACTTCTTCAGACCTTTTCTTGGACCTTTTGATTCTGATATTGTGATTTTCTTTTCTCCATTTTTTTCTTGGTTGTCTGCCATTTGAACAATTGTTAGTTTTAATTTGCCTCTGCTGTGTTCTTTGCCTGCAACAATCCACTTGCCTCACCCAAATGTGACAAACCTGGACTTATAAAAATATTGTTATTGTTTATTTTATTTGCCAGTTGCGCTCTGACAAACTCCACCTGCTTCCTCTCCAATGTGAAGATGAGACAATGTTGAGTAGGTTATAACAATAAAATGGTTCCATGACATGAGATTACTTAGGGAGATAATCCATATGTATAGTATCTATAGTCTATTAAAAGGCAATGCTAGATTTAAAAGGTGTTATGCTCTTATCTCTTTTAACTGGTTTACCCTTGTCGATTAGGATATTCAACTGATTAGCTTCTCAGCCAATTAAGTAAATATTGATGAAATTAGTGCTGCACAGGGAAGTATGGTTTGGAACTTGATTACTAAAAATTGACAAATCAACCTGGTGATGCCTTTTAATTAAGGAGTAAAACGGACTGGGGTGATCAGTTTACCTGGAATTGGAAGCTGAAAAAGAAGAAAAAATCTGTGTCTATAGACGGATCGATAATACATTTAGAGGTAAGTGTTCAATTCAAATAGCAAATTTGTTTATATTAAAAATATTATTTGTTATAATAATTTAAGTGGCAAAACTTTTCGTTACCTTTATGGCAAATTGATCAAATTATAAGTTTGTCATTTAAAGGTAAAGTAATTATGTAAATAGTAAGCAATAATAAAGTACTTTCTCACGATCTAAACGGTGAACAATTAGTTCTTTACTTTAGGATAATCAAAATTGATTATGAAAAATGTTAATTGTAAACAATTTGTTCAAAATTAGTTTTTTAATAATACGGTAATTCAATGTAAACAATGAATTATCAACGAGTACAACCCAAATTGACTGGATATTTAAATTTTTGTATAAAATAATTTATTCAATTAATTATCTATTAAATTAATCAAGCTGTGCGATTAGTTGTTCACTTGAGAAAATAATTAATTGGGAAGTCATTATTAGTAATTAATATTCAAAAGCCCTAATTCAGCTAGTCAAATTTTTGACAATTGGATTATAATATTTAGTTTTGTTGCTTCCGATTTTTTTAAATTGTTTATTAGTTTGTCTCATTATGCAATTAGTCTTTATCGAATGTTAATCCTGTTGGTATTTTAGTTTTTGGATTTATTTGATTTAACCATTCCTAATGTTGATGGTATAGTTTGTTTATTTACATATTTTGACGGATTCTGTCAAATACCTTGTTTAGCAAACCAGATGTCCTCGCTTTAATTGACTGACCAATATACTTCTGATTCATTGATCAATTGCTTTCTCAAATTTTCACCTGATCTGTTGTTAATTAAAATTGAACAATTTTCTATTCTTTAGTGTAATCATCGCATTTCTTATAATATTATTGTTTAATTTAATTGATTTTCTCAATAAAAAGTTATTATTATATTTTGGTAATTTGCTGCAACAACACATCCGCTAAATAATAATTGCGATTATTAGTGCAAATATTTATGGTCATGGTATTGGAATACCTTGAGAAGTACATATTCAATTGGTTTAATGAGACTGTATGAGGCATGGATCGGAATTTGTCATGATTTGGCCGTCATTATTCTATGACCACTAGGTGAGTTCATAAAATGGAGTTGTCAACTGCTTCGGATACTGACATTTGGGAGCTATGGCTTCTTTTCTCGTTAAACTTGTTTGTTTACTTTTTTCAACAGATATGGTAACAGTTCCAAATTGCTTTCCTCACCAGTTTCATCTTTGAGAATCCATGACACAGCGTGGGTCCGCCATCTTTCTTTTCTGCGTGTTTCTTTTCAATTGCTGGTTAATTTAATTTAATATTGCGATACGAGCAATTCGAGGTTTTTCGAATGTTTTATTACAATAAAATTACTTTTGGTTGATATTTGTTTTAATTTAATTGGATTAATTCCTCCTTAAGGTGACCCGTTGATTGGAAAGTGTTTGCCTTGTCATTGTTCAAACTTTTCCAAGTTAAATATAATTCAACTCCACAAATTTTATATATTTTTATTCTTAAATTGTTAATTTTAAATATTTTAAGTGTTTGAGTTCAATAGGTTTTACGAAATTGAATGGAACCTCAAAGAGTTCAGTATGACGCCATCGTTGGCACAACCCGCGATTGGTTATTAATTCGAACCGATAGTATATGGTGTATATTGAAAAAAGTACGTAGGGAGTTTGATAATTCAATTGAATGCGCTTCAATGTTTTACTTAGCTGTTGGCTTCCACAGGTAATTGAACTCGATGTCCGAGGACCACCCGCCGACAACGCAGGTGTGTGACCGATGTCCGCGATCTGTCGATATTTTCTGGCAAAATATCCTTTTCCCTCTGTAGAATCACACGTAACAGGTTCACGGACACGTTTCACAAATCCAAATTGTAATGGGATTGGGTGGATTCTAAAGATTTTTACTAACAGATGTAGTGCAGGATATACGACTTGGTCATTATCTTTTGAGTCAATATACAAGAAGATCGGTCTTTCTGCTCCGGGTCGAGAGCGTCGGCCTGTCCGTGTGCCAAGTACCTACTTATGGAGGGCGACACAAATCAATGATTAATTCATATTAATCAGTTCATCACCACTAACGAGGAGTTCTTTTCGCAACACCTTTTGCGGCTTTAAATTTGCCAATTATGAATTCCATTCATCTTAAAAGTAACTTACAATTTTTAATTATACATTACTAGATTAATTCAGATATTGAGATTACAAAACCAAAAAAAATAAAATTAGACACTTTGTATCGTCACAATATATAT